>JACM01030802.1:0-18557 GCA_000787095.1 Periophthalmodon schlosseri | reverse complement strand
TTGAGCAAACAAAAATATGCAAATAAAGCCAGTTAGGAAAAAAACAATCACTTCCATGGTTTCTGTTGAACAGAATACAGCACAAATCTTGATCAAAAACAGTTCATTTGAAGCTTTAGTAGATCTGAAAATCTTCCTTACTCCAGTATCTGTAATTTTATTTAAGTAAGTACTTCTTCCACCACTGGGTGTATATCGATGGACCTAGATTTTTTGCTTACTTACGTACTTTTATAAAGTTTATGAACCTATCACTTTATTCGTGTTTATAAGATGAGCAACTTTAGTTATTGCCCATTTAATTATAAACCACAACTTGCAAATGTTGATAATGTTTTATTTCAAGTTTATGTACATGAAATTACACAATGCAAACAAAACATCTTAAAGTTCAGGTAAACATGATTTACAATAACACACACACACACACACACACACACACACACACACATACATACATACATACATACACATACACACATACATACATACGTGTACATACCACACCATACTTCAGAACAGTTCAAAGATTATGTTTTTTCCTATAGTATATGATTAAGTGATGACAACAAAAACACAAGACTAAACTCAAAATTAAAGGTGCAAAATGTAACTTTTTATGTGAAGGGTCCTCTACCCACTTGTCTCCATGGAGAAGTAATTGCTCTACCTTGAACGTTCCACGGTATGCACTGGACATATCTATTTACATTTATTCAATTATAGGTGTTTTTATTGCTTAAAATTAGCTTGAACAACATGCATTCTTACTATGAGCAGTCTCACCTCTCCATACATCTGACCTGTAACTTGACCTCGTGGCGTCGCCTGCTTGTTTCCATGGAGATAAGTTTAGAGCTGTACGTTGAACATTCAAGGTAAAGCAATAACATCTCCATGGAGACAAGTAGGTAGTGAACCTTCCATCAGAAACGTTACATAGTGCACCTTTTAAAAATCTATTACAAAACTGTATAAGGTCCTGTTCAATTATTTGGCAAGTGTGAATTCTTTGCAGTGCACCAAGTCACTTTAAACAGACACTGAAGTTATAGGGGCCCGAGAGCAAGGGCTCGAGAGCTGAGGCCCGAGAGCAGGGCCCTTCACTGAACACACGAGACAAAAGTGGGACTGCACTGCCCTCATGTGGCCAATCTGAGCACAGCAGCCAGACCACCCAGCAACATCAAAACCACGGTTGGTACGTTGTAAACGTTGAGTGGTTCTTAAAGGTGCTCTATATCACTTTTACAGTGGAGGGTTTGCCACCTGCTTAACTCCATGGAGATTTTGTTGCTTTGCTTGGTATGTTTGACAGTAGTAAGTCAGTTAACTTATTTATCCTTATGGAAACAAGCTGTGCCCACATGATCAATTACAGGTCAGATCTGTGGAGAGTCGACCCCAATCACACAGTGCATGTTTTTCAAAGTAATGTACCTTTAATGTAACAAAATAATCTAATATAAGAGAGAGAGATCATAAATAACATTTGGACATTTTAACCATAATTCTAAGGTTTCCCAATCATAAACATACCCAGAAGTTGCATTGTTTCATTCAAAGTAATACTGGTTGTGAGTTCACAACACTTATTCCCACCTTCTGATGTCATCCACTGGTAATGCAGGGAGTCTCCTCCATGTTTTAAAGTCCACCCACCATCACTTGATTCATTCTGATCATGGATTGGTGGTTAGGATGATGAAATTCAACTTAAGCGTTGTATTCTAGATGCAGAAATTAGTAGCAATGCGTTTGAAGTATTAAATAAAAATCAACAAATTATACTTCAGGAGTACTTTTGTCATACCTATTTATTATGCCTACATTTACTTGAGTAACATTTTAATGAAATCATATTCATCATTATGACCCCTCTTTTACTCCTACTTGAGTAATACATTTGACAGATATGAGGTAGACATGTTCAAATTAAATATGTGGTGAACACCAAATATAGCTTTTACTGATAGCAAAAACAGTGGACATGAGGGGCCCATTTATTTATGTCATTTGGTGTTTTGGTTCTCAAGACGATTATCCAATCAGAAAGCAGTTGGTTTAAACCTAAAATGGCTCTCTCTGATCTGAATGGTCACTATCTAAACCCCGCACCTACAGCCAATCATTAATCAGCGCTAGTGCAGCCTCTGCAGCTCAGTGAGTGAATTCTGGAGGTTCTGAGCTTTCACATGAGGCATGGCCTGTCCATATACTGAGAATGGGAAAAACTTGTGTCTGCAGGTTAAGGCAATGGCAACCCTGGCTAAGTTATGTTTTTTTTTTTTTTAAATCAGTACGAGTACAAGCTACATACAGTTCCTTAGTAGTTCCTCCAAATACTTTTTCTCTTACTTTAAAATAGTAATACTCAAGTAGAAGTAGAAAGTAACCGTATGCTTACTTAGAATTTATAGTTACTCTACTAACCTCTGCTCCCAGCTCCCCATATAATTAACCACTGGTTCATATAAAAGCGCGCATGCACGCACACACGCACACACATACACATACACACACATATATATACGCATGCACGCACACGCAGACAGTTAAGGCACACATCTCAGCTGCCTTTGTTTTCATACAGTTACACAGGAGATACTTTAAACAGAAAGAGTTAATTTGTGCAACAGCCTCTGGCAGAGCAAGTCCTTCCTCTGCCCATATTTGGCCCACTGTGAAAACTCACCAGTGTCCATAAGCTCGCTCAAGTATCAGTCTTGGCCATTCACCACTAAATGATATTATTCCTGCTCTGGAAGTGGTTGGACCAAAGACAGGAGTAGGAGGAGTCTACTGTTACATCAGAAACAGAGAAGAATACAAAAATATACACTTCTGGCTGTGCAGCTCCACACATAGAAACATACACAGACTGTTGGCAGAAAAGCAGGGCCACACAATTTATGGCAAAACTCTAAGAATTTAATTAAATTTGTAAGGTTGGTGTTCAAAATGTTCCACAATTTCATATTGTGATTTCATATGGAAGGCAGGGGTCAAAATAAGTTTATGAAAGATTTACTTTTGAAAAAAAAACAAAACAAATTATTAACAAAAACCCACACACTGAACCTTATATGTAAAGGATTAGTTCCACAAATTTCTTGTGTTTCTTGTATTAAAATGCCTGTACCTGACTTTTTCCATGTATTTGAGCCAAATGCGTTTTGCTGGGTTTCACTCACATGACCCTGATGACGAAGAATACAAATGGTGGGCAGGAAGTGTTTTACTCAAAACACAGCACAATGGATGACAGCAAGTACACTAAAGGTTTGAATAGGACAGCACAGACCTGCTATAGTGAAAAAATAAGTTTAAGTAATAGTTATGACCCGTATGGTTTGGAGAAGTCAGACTTCAATCTACAATCTGGATGATTTACCCAGTGTTGAGGTGATATATAATGTAATAAATTATCTGTTGCTGCAGACTTATTACACTGTGAACCAAATGAAAGCCTTTAAAAGCCTAGAGGCATACACCTATTTTGCATCTGGTTGGGTCAACCATCTAGGCCCGGGTGAGTTGTGAAATGTATTATTTTAGCTCATTAGTGTGTGCATATTAATAATGCTATTGCTAACGCTAGCACCAACTTAACCACCAGTGTTATTTATGTGTGGTTAGATCTTCTTAGCAAATAAGTTATTTTGCCTTCGTAAACCCAAATTCCTGAATCACAGCCTCAAAACTAAAGTCTTACAGGGCAGTCAAGAAAGACCAAATCCATATGCTAGCCTAAGACGCAAAAGTTATCTACAGCAGCAATAAGGTAGTAAGGGAAGAAGCAACATTGGCACTCACTTTTTATTTGTTAGGTTTCAAGCAGGGGTAAGTTTCAACTCAAAAAGAAAACGTACACCAGAATAATAATTTTCTTGTTAAAGTTTACTCTTATACCTTCAAGATATGGCTGTCAGTCACATGGGAGCCTCACTAGATGGAGTCATTTCATGTGACTCACGGAACCAAGGTTTCAGAAATAAAGGTAAGAATTAATTCCCGTGAGATCTTGACCACTGCACTCTTTTAGACTTTTAGCACCTCACAGTGACTGTTACAATGTCATTTTGTCTTCAAATTTCCAGTTCTGGAGAGTCTCTGGCTTTTTGTGGAGCATTCTTGCTTTGACATTTGTTTTAACCAGAAAAGTCAGTCATCCAGGTGTGTTCTGTAAGGTTTCAAATAGTATTCATCTGGACCAGGTCTTAAAGCTATGACTAGGCCTGTCGCAATAATTACTATATCGACTTATCGTTCAATATATGAAAGCTGGAACAATATATTTTCAGAGTCAATATTTATTGTCTGTACATTTTCTTTGCACTACTGGGAACTTTTGGTTATTTTTTGCTATATGATAAGATTTAAGCCATAAAAGGTTGAATTAATAACTTCTATGACTGATTACAGATGCAAATTAAGTACTAAAGTGTTTCATCCTGCTATTTTTTTATTGCAGCTCATAATTTAACAATATTGTAGATTTAGAATAGATTTTGTGGTTTAAATCTGCGCTTGGGTTATTGTGTCAGTGGCACAAATTAGTTTTAAATATTATTGTTTATCGTCTATATTTACTTGAGCAATATATCGAACTTCAAAAGTTGTTATCATGACAAGTCTAGCTATGATGTTTCAGTCACAACCTTAAGACCTGGTCCAGATGAATATTTTCTTAGTGTGGAACACACCAGGTTGAATGAGACACTATGCTGATGTCCCTGATTTGCATACTCTTTACAGCTTTCTGGTTGGATGATACAATTTATGAAACCCAATCTTCTACAAAACACTATTACATTGCAAAGTTTTGGAGTCATTCTCTTATCCCTCAATGTCCACTGAGCAAACAGGATGAAGTCAGTCTGCATATGCATGTTGGACAGCCTGGCTTTTGTCTAATTAAGGTTGGAGAGGCTGTGCAACTGGACAGGAACTGTCCTCACTATTATTAGGTCCAGGCCCAGCTTCACATTGTGGGTGTGGATTATTGCAATTTTGTTGTGTGGAATGAAAGTGACATGTGGATAGGATTCTGTCAGATGGTCAGCTCTGGGATACTGCCATGATGATCCACAGCAAAAGTTAAATTCCATTCTGTCAATTGGACAAAAGTGGTAGAGTGAAGGCATTTCGCCACTTATCCAACCGACTTCTTCAGTTCTGGTCAGATTGCCTTCAGTTATATCTAACTGAAGGGAGGAGCTAATTACACTTAAACTAACACACCTATCTGTATACAGTTTCTATTTGTTAGCTAGGTCTATTGAACTATACTAAGGTCGTTTTCACAGTACCACTAGTTAGGTTGATGTAAAAGCTCCAAGTGTTGGGCTGGTGTGATTCTGACAGTTGCATTCTGATTCATATAAAACGGTTGCTCCAAGAATGCTTGATACAGGTGATCTCAGAGCGGCTCCACTCACACTTTGGAACAGAGTGAGTGTGGTGTGAACGCAGCCGACCTCAGGCCAACGTATGCAGTCCACTTTGCAAGTAGAAGTGCTTGGAATTGGGTAAAAAGCACTCTGATTAGGTATGTTTGTACGAATGGGCGCTGCAGAGCTGCTGTTTGACATGTTCACCTGACGAGGTAGTTTTGATCAACTTGATATCAGGAACACGTCTCCTCCTGCCTCTGTCTGCACAGCTGAGCCTGGGTCTGTCTGTGTGTCGTTTTCTCTCTTGTCACCAACATGCATAGTCCTCACTGTATATTTAGCCACAGGTGAAAGAAAAGACCACCATGTATAGCACCAGAGTGAGCGTGTGTGTGCCTATTCACGGGGCTATGTCTGCTTGAAGCACACCATCATGGAAATAAGTTCGTCGATCAGCTGATGGCCTCTCATGTGGCTCATGGTGTGTGTTTAGGATGAATGATGTGTGGTGTATGTGAACAAGGCAGACCTAAAAGAACCAGATCAGAATCAAATCTATCAGAACTCTAATCAGAACTAAATCTAGTGCGCACTGGGGTCGTTCCACAGAGCACACAAATAAGTGTTTGTCTCCTATACCTAAGATTGTATATGCATTTCTAGGTGTACTATTAAATTTATATCACATGCAAATTTGGTTAATTATAGCTCATGTATAAATGTTGCAAAATTAATAAACAAAAAATGCTATTTACATTTATTACAATTAAAATGAAGCATTATAATTCATGACTAGAGGTACAAAGATAGATTAAACAATACCAATTACAGGATATTGAAACAGATTAACCAGTGGACATGTTGACAAAACAACTTTTTATATTCAAAGTAACTGATGAAGTCCTCAAAAACAATGACAAATAAAAAAAATAAATAATTAATAATTAATTAATAATAAAAAAAAAACATTTTAAACAAAATGGGCATTCCCTGAACCTCACATTACCCCAGAGGGCCAAAAGACTCTAAGAGGTTGGATAGTACACAGCAGATTATGGCAATTTTATCAACCAATGCCAGTGAGTCATGCCATGTGCTTAATAGGCATTGCCCAACTCTGCAAAATTTGATATCTTCTCCTAACTAAGCCTATTACCCTTTCTACGAACCCTTGCAAATAGCAGAATGAAAAACTTTAGTAATTAATTTGCATCTGTAATAGAAGTTATTAATTCAAAACTTCCCAGTAGTGCAAAGAAAATGTACACACGATAAATAATGACCCTGAAAATATATTGTTCCAGCTTTAATATAGTACTCTACTTACTCGTGACAGGCCTCGTGAGGTCCACCATGGACAGCGCCGTCTGGCATTCTGCATCTAATATATTGAAGGACAAAAGACATAATGAAAAATGTATTTATCATAGACATTTAATAATTGTGATTATTGATTCATTCTAGGAAATTGTAATAATATAACAAAGAAACAGTGGCTTCTTTACCTTTGAAACATTCCTCTTCAGGGATCGTAAGCCTTCATCACAGTGATCATCTTCCAAGTTGGCTGCAGCTGTGTCCTCCTCAGCTGCTGTGCTGAGCAGCTGAGCCCTTTCCTCCCGCTGGCATGACGCATCACGTTCACTTTACCCCTTTGGTACCCCAGGTTAACAGTAGGGGCGCAGTCTTGGGTGTTAACATCAGCCGCTGCACTAGGGTAATCTAAAATAATAAAATAAGGTTTAAAACGCCAAACTACAAAAGTAAGGCAATAAAATTAGCACAACATAAACATTTTGCTTGACAAATAAGTTAGGACCTATAATAGAGTTTACCTGTCATTTATGATACTTGTCTTACTAAATAATTGTCTAATAAAAACTCTGAAAATATGAATTAATAAATTACACAGTCCTTGCCTGTTAGAAAGCAGTCGCTCCAAACTCTAGCATTGTTCGTTTCCGTGCACCCGTTTTTAGCTAGAAATGGATGATCCACTTTTGACGTCTTTTTTCTGTACGGTTTTTTTTTTTTTTAATCAACTCCTTTGAGACACACCACTATCAGGACACGACAAAACGTTCGTCTTTCTCCCGATTAGAGCAGTTGCAGCAAATACAGACTGCACAGAATTTAGGCATTTTGGTGTCGATTCAACAGAGGTAAACCGGGTTCTGTAGGTCTGTTTACACTTCCTGACCCCCATTTGCTTTTTGTGACGTCGATGTGACGTCATCTGAAACCCAGCAATAAGAAGCTCTTAAGGTCAAAGTAAGTCCACTGTGTACTGTCCGCATCCAATTATAAAGTGTTTTATTGTCAGAGAGTCAGAGCGCTTATAAACTCATCATTGTGAATAATTAGGATGCTCAGAATGTATAAGGTAAGTGAGGAGTAACTTTGGAACACTGCAAACCGTTAAAAACATGGAAAAAGAGAACTAGTTCACTTTAAAGACAGTAAATCAGGTAGAGCACATCCAAGTCCTTTCAACTAACAGTTGTGCCTGTAATTTGAAATACTAAATAAATACTTAAGTGAAAAAACACTTTGTGCTAGTTTGTTTCATGTGGATAAGCCCAGTAATTACAGATATTAACCATAAACCAGGAGAGATTTAGAAAGAAAATTCTACCATAGATGTTTGACCTGTCCTCCAGCTTAATTTTAAACTATAGGCAATTTAGAATGTTGTAATGTCAAATGAACCCAACCCATCTCTATAAAAACCCAACTGCTCTTTTGACTGCAGCAACAGTATGTTAGATTGATATTTGGGGTATGAATCTAAGTTCCTGGCGATTCGAAGCAATTTTGATTACTGGGGTCCTGATTCAATTCAAAAAACGATTCTCTATTCTAAATTCAATTCTGAAGCTATTTTTCATTCAAAAACAAATAACATTTATTTTATACATTTCAGATTTCCTGTTGTAACAATCTTTTATGTAAACTGTACATCCATACAAAATAGAATTGTTCTTAGATCAGGCGAGAATCTGAAAGAAGGTACCCGAAATTGTATTTACAGGGAAATGTATTTATTTTATTAGTTATTAATTCAATAAAAATTAATAGATCTATTCAATCATTATCTAGGCCCAGTTAATTTCATACTGCAGTGATTAAACTAAAACACGTAGGCCTATTTGTCAAATATAAAAATTATAAATATTTTCTAATAGCCTACATTTTATAGCCTATGTACGATGAATGGGGCTCTGGCCCTTAAACTCTGACAACTTGTAGCTGTAGTTGGCGCATTACCACCAAAGGAAAGCCAACAACAACATGGCAAAGCAAACCAGAGAGCTG
The DNA here is from genome assembly GCA_000787095.1 of Periophthalmodon schlosseri. NCBI lineage: Eukaryota > Metazoa > Chordata > Actinopteri > Gobiiformes > Gobiidae > Periophthalmodon > Periophthalmodon schlosseri. The sequence continues at coordinate 9,846 of JACM01030802.1, read as the reverse complement.
ATTCAAAGTAGCGCTGGTCTCCCGTTCATCTCTGCTCTGTCTCAGTGCAGCCTCACGCAAGTCTCCTGCCCTGGGTGTGCGTGGGGTCTCCGGTGCCCAGAGCGGTAGAGAGTCCAGTGGCAAACAATGACTTCAAAACCACGAAAACAAGTGTTTTAATGAAGCTGTGGCACAACATGTCTTTTTAAATGCATTTAATATAACACACAGGCTTATTCCCAATTTACTGACAAAGAGAAAGGCATGTAAACTGCACAGAGGCAATGTCAGGTGAATTTAAAGGGGACGTTTTACCATGGCGTAAACACTGTTATTAACGCAATTTAAAATCGATTTTTGAGAATTTGGAATTGATCCAGAATCTTAAAACTAGAATCGCGATACTTTTAAGATTTTATTTTTTCAACAGCCCTAACTGATATCTAATAATACAGCAATGCAAAGTGTAGAGACATTTTCAAGAACAAAAAATATACAGGACATTGGGTCTTTTTTTCTCCATTTTCTATATATTGGTCTAATTTTCTAGAAATCAGGCCAATTATTTTTCAGAATCTCCAGTTTGCGTAGTACCCTGTGATTCACATCTTCATAAAGTATTTGGAGTAATGTGTATTTTTGGCTGGTGAGACAATATAAAAGCTGCTACCCCTGTAGTTTAGACCTCTACAAACATGTTCTGAAATGTCCCTGTGTGTCAGATGCCCTCCCTGTGTCTCTATAGGATCTTATTCTGTGTAAAAGCTGCAAACCCTGTAGTTTAGATCTCACCAAACATGTTCTGAAATGTCCGTGTGTGTCAGATGCCCTCCCTGTGTCTCCATGGGGTCTTATTCTGTGTAAAAGCTGCTAACCCTGTAGTTAAGACCTATACAAACATATTCTGAAAATTGATATTAGTTTGGCAGTCTTCTCTCAAAAAAGCTCCTGAATGCGTTTAAAATATGCACTGTAAACATATTCATGAATGAAAACTAGGGATGGGCCGATACCAATATTTGGCCTGCAGCTGTGGCCGATAACCAATGTTTCACGATAACCAATATTAAGCTTTTAAAATTCGTAAGGCCCATACATGTATCTTAACTTGAAATAAAGATTACATATTAACTGTTAACCTTTGCAAAAATAATAAAATGTATTTAACTGGGATATAGAAAAATGTGTTAGATGTTTATGTTGAATAACAGTACTGAATATTGATATAGACCGATACTGGAACCAATACGTGGCCCATATCTGATAAAAACTAATTTCAAACGTAAATAAAATTACAAAACAGAATTACAATTCGACCCGAATAGTGCAGCCCTACTGAGTATCACAAAGCAAAGCAAAGGGCACTTGACCAGAGCAGGCACCATAGGCAGCTCCTCTACAGTAACACACACACAGTCCTAGTATCCACATTATTGTTCAGACAGTCTCAGGGCCCGGGCTCCTGGTGCTGGAGCCCTCGGCAGCAGTTCCTGAAGGCCTGGCCCACCACACACACACACAGTTCTCCTGCCTGTGCTCCGGATGCCCTCCCACATCTGTATCTGAGCCCAAGTCGCATTCACTGTCGCTGGGCCAAGAGAACTGACGCTGGCCACTGGAGGTCGCCAGCAGGGGCAGGAACGGGTGAACACTGCACAGAGACAAAATAACAGTGACTGAATGAACGTTACACAGCACTTTATAAACAAAGAGTAGATTAGACTAGTCATTTTAGCACTGATCAACGTCCAACACTGCTGTCACAATACTAAAATTTCAAATTCAATTTTGATAGGATTTGATAGGAATAGACTTGATACTCAATACCAATTCTAATACCACGATGAAGACAAAAAGACAATAGAATGAAATTTTCAACATTAAATCATAGTACTTTCTGTTATGTTACCATGCCTTATATCTGTGCAATCCCGCAGTCATCCAGGTAGGTTCCATAGTGGTCCATGGGCGTATTCTAGTTTATGTCGTCTTATATTATATTTGTTCTGCTACAGCTCAAGAAGTTTCTAAAGCTATTCAGGAAAGGTTCATTTCTGTACCGTGAATCTGACTAATATCGATAAGTGCTTAAATGAGTATCTAGTTTTGATACTCGTTTTATTTTTTATTAGTATCTGATTTTGGATACCTTAAACTTCGGATTCAGGAGGAGCAGTGTGGCTTTCATCCCGGTTGCGGAACACTGGATCAGCTCTATACTCTACTCCATCAGGTGCTTGAGGGTTCATGGGAGTTTGCCCAACCAGTCCACATGTGCTTTGTGGATCTGGAGAAGGCATTTAACCGTGTCCCTCGTGGTGCCCTTTGGGGGTTCTCCGGAAGTATGGGGTCCCGGGCCCTTTGCTAAGGGCCGTCCGGTTCTTGTATGACCAGAGTAGGAGCTGTTTTCACATTGCCGGCAGTAAATCAGACAATGTTGGACTCTGCCAGGGCTGCCCTTTGTCAGCGGTTCTGTTCATTGTTTTTATGGACAGAATTTCTAGGCAGCCAAGGGCCGGAGGGGGTCCAGTTTGGGGACCACAGGATCTCATCTCTGCTGTTTGCAGATGATGTTGTCCTGATGGCTTCATCGAGCCAGGACCTGCAGCAGGCACTGGGGCGGTTTGCAGCTGAGTGTGAGGCTGGAATGAAAATCAGCCATGATTCTCAACCAGAAAAAGGCGGCTTGCCCTCTTCGGATTGGTGGAGAGTCTCTGCCTCAAGTGGAGGAGTTCAAGTATCTTGGGGTCTTGTTCACGAGTGAGGGAAGGATGGAGCGTGAGATTGACAGGCAGATCAGTGCAGCGTCTGTAGTCTGCGGTCACTTTATCGGACTGTTGGGGTAAAGAAGGAGCTGAGTCGAAAGGCAAAGCTCTTAATTTACTGGGCAATCCCATAGTTATGAACTTTGGGTAATGACCGAAAGGACAAGATTGCGGATACAAGCAGATGAGTTTCCTCCGCAGGGTGGCTGGGTGCTCCCTTAGCGATAGGGCGAGGAGCTCGGTCACACGGGAGGACGTTGAGAGGAATCAGCTGAGGTGGCTCGGGTATCTTTTTAGCCTCCTGGACGCCTCCCTAAGGGGCCCCGAGGAAGACCCAGGACACGCTGGAGGGACTATGTCTCTCGGCTGGCCTGGGAACGCCTTGGGGTCCCACCGGAGGAGCTGGAGGACGTGTCTGGGGTGAGGGAAGTCTGGGAGTCCCTGCTTAGACTGCTGCCCCCGTGACCTGGCCCCGGATAAGCGGAAGAAAATTGATGGATGGATGATTTTAGATACTTTTGACAACCCTAATGTACAGTCAAAACTAGAAGGCAAGATACTACAGGCAATTAATTGATTTCATTTTTTAGATTTTAGGTCAGTTGTTCCTATAGCACTCTTATAAAGGTTCAAATGCAATACTAAGTATCAAAGCATAGCATAATACCTATGCTATGTTATGCTATGCTATGGCACTTGTCCATCTCAACGGACACAAGCAGGTGATGGCATAAAACAAAGTTGCAGGCCAGATCTGGGGTCTCATTCATAAATACATAAATTCATTTATGTTTCTTCTTTATTTCCATGATTATTTACATTGTAGACTCTTCCTAAAGGCATCAAAACTACGAATGGACACACATGGAATTTGAAACAAAACAACACAAAATAACTAAAAACACTTGTTTTGGATTTTTTGAAAAATAGCCACCCTTTGCTTTGTACACTGTTTTGCACTCTTGGCATTTCTTGACCCTGACGCAGCACACCTGTTAAGTGAAAACCATTTCAGGAGACTTCACCATGAAGCTCATTGAGAGAGGCCAAAGGTTTGCGGCGCTGTCACCAAAGCAAAGGGTGGCTACTTTGAGGATTTGAATATAAAATATAAAAAAAATTTGGTTGAGTTACTTCTTTCTTTGCTACATAATGCCATATATTGTGTATTATATATTTGATGTTTTTAGTATGTTTCTAAAATGTATAAAGTAGTAAACGAAGAAAAAAAACACTGAATGAGAGGGTGTGTCTAACTTTACACTGGTAGTGTATGTGGTCCCAAAACTCTGAACTTTGCAAGTGTGGGCTTTCAGATATGAGCTTAAAGAGGAGACATTCTCCCTTAAGTCAGTAAGTTTGAGGGAGTTTGTGTTTTGTCCATGGCCAGGCTTTTAGTCAGAATTCCACGTTGGGTTTTATATTATTAATGAGACCCCCGATCTGCTCTGAGTAAGAATGCATGTTTTTCAAGGGCTTTTTCACACCAATCAAGAAGTTTATGAAGAAAATTACAGGAAGTACACAGTTCTAAAACACACTAATGACATCACACTAGGGAGAATTCTATCCTGAAAGTTCGACACAATTTTTACTCAAGAAACACATTTTTTCTGATACTTTAGACAAATAAAAATATAAGAAAACAGCATAATTTTGTTGAAATAATGTTTAATCATAATCTCTGTGTACATTACAGGAGTTTTAGCCCATTGCATAACATGGTTGCTAGGTAACAGTTATGGATGTCATAATTTCCAACCAGGAAATAAAATAAAATTTTACACCATAAAAAATGGCCAAACTGGGAAAGAATTTGTACATTTTTTAGCAAAATTTTAAATATACTGATTTTAACTCTATTTAAGTCAAATGAGTAGTCCAACCAGTGATGGGCACTTTAAGGATATATTGATATCTTACACATTTTTTCAGTGGTATCTACTAAAATACTTAAAAGATATCCAGAATTCTTCTAAATATATTTTTGTCTAATATGCTAACAAAAAGACTTACCATCTGTACCTCTGGCTCAAACCATTATACAGGTTTATGTCCCTGAATTCATTTTGGAATATTTCCAGGCCACATATTTATGTGAGTAAAGTACAGTTAGGTAATTATCTATCTAAATCTACCTTTTTTATCCTACCCCCTGCAGTGTCTCGCCTGTGAGAGTAGATGAATGGCAGTGTACCTGACTCCATTGGTGCAGTCCCAGTGGGCCTGGAAAGTGAGGTGTGGAGGCTGCAGTTCCTCTGTACCCCCACAGGGAGTGCAGTGAGTGTCCCACACAGACACCAGGCCTTCAGTGTCCCCACTCAGCAAGTACCGGCCCGACCTGAGCACAGAGGAGCAGAGGATGGGAGGACAAGAAGTTACATTCAACGGCCTGCCAGTCACAGTAAATGAACTTAAGTGAAATATATTTTTTCACTCCTTTCAAATCCTTGAAATAGTGGGGATTTTTGTTGCACTGTTGCTGTTGTAATACTTTACTATTCTAACACAGTTTTTTTTTCCATTGAGAGAAGAGGATAATCTTTTTCATTCTTTGACAATCCATTATCCGATTTAACAGGTGTGGATCTTCTGGTATAAGATTATTTATTTAAGAAACATTTAGTGAGAAGTGAGGACCAGTCCATGTAACCTGGCTCATGCCAGATTGATATGAGTGTAACTCTGGCTTGAGTTCTACACATTTATCAATCTGAAATGGCTCTCGCTGAAAATGATCGCCACCTATGAAGTGGTTCACAACGGCGGAACAAGCCGAAAAATCAAACTTTTGTTAAATCCAGTAGAGAGAAAATCTTCCCTTTCCGTAAATGCACAAAGAGCTTCCCTCTGCATGTCTTACAGAAACTAGTCAGTATTAAATAGATTAAAGTACACTTGCTGCCATGTTTGTTTTGGTTTGCTTTTGGCTTCCGCCCAAACCTCAATGCTGCCCTTTGATTGGTCCAATCTTTGGCCCACTGGGAGCCAGCCAACATGGATTCTCGTGAGTTTGTGAACTCACAAATATCGAGAGAATTCATCTGGCTGTGCAAGCATAGATTGTATAAAGATGTGGACTAATGGAGTGTGAGCGTTTGGCTCCAGTCAAATGTAGCTCATCAAGAGAGCAGTTATAGAGGCGAATTTGGAGCAAAGTTCCATATTTGGAAGTCCAACCATGAGTATTTTAGCAACCAAATAGCCAATCCAGAGCAAAGCTGTTGAAGGTAACACCCCTTCCCACCCGCACAGCAGGTTTTGCCAGGGGCTGGTACTTAGCAACGCTGTCAATCAAACCTGTTGCTAACGCTAGTGGGAGTGACCTCAGGGAAAGAAGGTGCCTGATTTGTCTGTTATTAATGTTCATATCTTGATTTACGGATAAATACGGAAATACAAACACCAAGATCATGTAAAGCAGGTTAATACAAACATTTTAAGACCAAAATGACGAGCCTGACAGCAGCAGTTGCAGACAGGAGCGACAGTTTTTCAATAGAAAGTGAATTGGAGTTGATGGAGTCAAAGCACGCCCATGCTGGAAAGCGGCGGCTACCGGGTTAGCTATGTCCATTTATATATACGGTCTATGTGTGCAACATTACAGTCCATGATAACAGAGCCAGACAGTTGCACCCAGCATCACCATGTCTATACAGGGCAAACACTGTGATGCTTTGACACACAGCAAAAAGTGCCTCTATTATTTTCTATGAGTGTGCACACACCAGACTCCCTACCCCATGCCACGATTGGAACGTATTCAATACGGCCTTGACGCTGTGGCTGAAAACACGAGGCTTTTTGCACTTGTGCGGTGAGTACTCTGTGACAGACAGAAGAACTATTTTACACTTTGAAGAGAGGCACTAGAGCTGCAGTGGAGACCGACAAAGCCTCTCCTCCTCCTCTTTGTGCCTCTTACTAAACACACTCTAACCTGCTCACACCAGCACAATGACAATGCTTCAGAAAACATGTGTTCTTAGTTCTTACGGGTCCAGGTCGTAGTAGATGCGCTGGTTGGTGGCCACGTTCCTCTGTAAAGAAAAAAGCACTTTGCCTGGCTCCCTCAGGTCCCAGCACAGGATCTCTGGGTCCTGGTGACACACAAATTTGGAAAGTTAGTGAGCAACTAAACGTCCATATAGTGTTTTCCACTGATACATGCTTTACACAAGTTTGGAAGATAAGCACCTCCACAGCAGATGGGAACAAGTCTGCAGTTGTAGGTGACATCAACAAAGTTACGTAGATCAAATAAAATTTTTGAGGTGTAAAAATTACGCCTATGGAACAGAACAGATAAATTCACATGTGTTGTCTGTAAAAAGCGTGAAACTACAGTAACTACATTTAAATGTGTCCATTTTCTTCCTCTAATTTTCATATATAGTCTGAACAATAACACTGACAAATATTTAATCCTTAGCAATGCACATACATGGGCTGCCACTAGGTGCTGCCACCAGCTCTTCTGCGGGTAATAATAAGCAGGTATTGAACATGTCACCATTTTTCTTCAAAAAAAAAATAAATAAATAAAAAATAAATAAATAAATAAAAAATTCCAAAGGTACTATTGACATAAGATTGTCACCAGATATTGGCAAATGGGCTGTGTAATTCATGCATACAAAAGTAATCAACCTGTAAATGTCCATAAATTATGTTATATGCAATCATGTAAACCCAATGACTTCAGGTGGAAATTAGCCCTATTGCTACCATGTGGTACAATGCATCTCTCCCATTTAAGTTAATTTATACTGTGCACTGGACAAATCGTTGACAGATTTAAACTTTGTCTTTTGCTATGAATCAGACCTGGACGACTGAGGGATTACACAGACATGTTACCTATGCTGTATTTGCAAAAACCAATGTATTAACATGTTTTAAAAGTTTCAGTTTCATTTTTGGCTCTCTCAGTCTCCCCTTCCATTGATCTCCATGTTAAGTCACTCCTCCTTCCTTTGCTACCACAGCACAGTCAGTAGGCACCCCACTAATGAAACTATTGCATATTGCATCAGGCTTGACAAGTTGCCATGTACAGTTTTGTAACATGATTTTCTATATTTATGGAGAATTGTCTTGTGGGAGCATGGATGGCTTGTAGCTTTGTGGGTTGAGCTTTGGACAGAATCTTACAAGGAACCGTAAGGAGGGTATAAGGCCTGGGTAAGATTGCTAAAGTAATGAAACACGCATGGATGACATCTAGAACCTCTTCAGGCATGTTTCTGATGAGGGAACAATGGCATATCATGGTAGAAAGGTCCAAAAAAAACAAAACAAAAACAATTTTGTAAAATATCCCCTCTTTAAAGACAGTACAGTGCCTTTAAATAAACAGACTAAACAAAACAAAAAAAAACTCACATAAGCAGCAAATTGAAAATATAATTTTTTGAGAAAATGCATAGTGCTTCTGAAACCATTTACAGCTGCTCTAAACATACACTGACCTTGCGTCCTCCGGTGTACAGGTAGTTCCCATCGGGGGAGAAGAGGAGGTGGGTGAGCCCCCCACGGTGGCGTGTGGGCAGCAGTGCCACAGGGGCCCCATCCTGACAACAGTACACAGCTAGGCCCCTGGAGTAAGAGCCACAGGCATACAGATCCCGAGTGGGGTTGAACGCTAGGCACGAGATGATCCCACCAACACCCTGCTTCTTCACTGCAACCACAGACACAAGGGATATTTGTAGTGAAATACATCGCCACTAGAGAGTACACTGGTCACACAACTGGACAGCACGGCATAAACAGATATTACATAAAACAATATTTTGATCACAAATGTACATCTGTGGAATTGTACTCATTATATCAATGATTCATTAATTAAAGAATAAATGAATGCATCCATGTATTGTGGGGACTTATTTAACTTTTTTCAAGTAAAATAAGCGCCCTTGTACCAAGTAATTTGACAATGATATATTCAATTATATTCGGACTGGTCCCCACTCCCTCCATCATTCCTCGAGCGAGGACCAAACATGATCGTCCAATCAGATTTGTTTTTTTGTTTTTTTTCAGTGACACATGTGTAACCGCTATAAAGAAAATACACATTTTTTTGTGTAGCTAAAACCACATCATGTTCTCTGTCTACCCCCAACAATGACTGTCTGAGATGTGCTTGTGCATGTGTGAGCCCATGTTCTAACCTATAGTGGGCCTCTCCTCACAGTCCCTCCCGGGCCTCTCAGTGTGGAAGACCCGGACCATCTTGTCGAAGCCGCAGTAGAGTTGAGCCCCGTCCGGGCTGAAGCACAGGGAGTGGGCCGCCGTCAGCTCGTCCAGGTGGTTGTACGGACGGAAACTGGCCCGTACCTCCCCATAGAAGGCATCCCACACATGCACCGGGTTATCACGGCTGCTGCTGGCAAGGCTGCACAAAGCACAAACGGCACAAAGGAACATTCTACATTTCTGATTGATACAACATTTTTAAAAAAGGGACATATTATGCAAAATCTTATTATTATTTGAGTTATATTTTGATTGACTCAATGTCTGAGAATTATCCTACATTTAAGGCTTGAGTGCTCAGAAAACACCTATTTTCACATATTCCTTATCTCTGCCCATTTCCCCTATACCAGCTTGCTTTTTTTCAAAAAAGCTTAAAAAAAAGACAAAAGGTTTAAAACATTGTGTAGCCATGTTTCAACTACAAAAAAATTACACTGCTTGTTAGAAAAAAATGCAACTTCAATGGTTCCAGACATTTTCAACAAATTTGCGATTTAATATATATATAATTGATTATTATTGTACATAGTGGGGCAAAAAAGTATTTAGTCAGCCACCAATTGTGCAAGTTCTCCCACTTAAAAAGATGAGAGAGGCCTGTAATTTTCATCATAGGTACACTTCAACTATGAGAGACAGAATGGGGGGAAAGAATCCAGGAAATCACATTGTAGGATTTTTAAAGATTCACTTCAACTATGAGAGACAGAATGGGAGGAAAGAATCCAGGAAATCACATTGTAGGATTTTTAAAGAATTAATTGGTAAATTCCTCGGTAAAATAAGTATTTGGTCACCTACATAAAAGCAAGATTTCTGGCTGTCACAGACC
>KN483157.1:167582-180073 GCA_000787095.1 Periophthalmodon schlosseri | reverse complement strand
TTATTATATTATTATATAAAGACTTACCTAAGAAGTTAGGCCACTCACTTCTTCTCATAGATCCCCTCTGCCCTATATGACGTGGTTGTGTCCGCGCTGGATCGGTGAGGCTGGTCTGTAGGTCCGGATTGTGCTGCCAGGGTTTGCTATCCACCATTACAGACACATGAACAACAATCAGGACGAAGCACAAGGAAGCCAGTGGCATGATCAGAGGGACACTGTGCTCTCTGTTCACAGCACTTTACTCAGGCCGGTGTGTGGCGTGCCACTGGAGGAGGAGAAAGTCCAACCACTCTATTTAAATAGAGGGTCAATAAACTAGCTAACTCATTTACCAAATTGTGGTTAAGGATTCCTGTAGGCTGAAGAATCCCTTCATTATTACAGTATCTGACAATAAGCACAGATATGGGATGATACACTTGCAAAAACAAGACAAGAACAGCTTTATCCCAATTTGGTTACAAGAATGAGTTCAAAAGAATCTATGATTTGAAAACACACTTAGCGGAAAAGAATAAGCAAGAATAAGGTCAGTGGAAATATATAATTATATAATTTTTGGCACATCAAAAGTTGGAAGGTGGCTGTGTGCTGTTTTTAGTGAGTACATATCAAAGAAAAAAATGCAGTTACCTTTTTTTTTTTTTTTCCCCCTAAACTATTCCTCAAGATATGGGCAGTATCTTCATTTATAGACACTAGTGCCATATCTGGACACAAGAGGGCGACATATGTGAGCGCAACTTAATAAATCTAATGGTGAATGTGTTATTTTCTTTAGCTCTGAGCTTGTTAAGCTGGAGTAGACTGCAGTGAACAACAGAAGTACACTTTTTTACAAAAAGTCTTTTATTGTCTTTTCAGGAATACAGTTGACTGCTGTGCACAGCACATACGTACAAAAATAAAAGGAAAACCATTTGTAATATAATATTTTACTCACTCATATTTTTCAGAAATAAATGATTGGAGAAATCTGCTGTTTTAAAGTAATTTACAATCATTTCAATAATCGTAACTAAGGCAGAAGGTGAGGTATATGTTAAAAAAGAGGAAAGACTCTCCCCTCAGTGCAGGAATAGAAAACTGAAAACACAAAGGCTGCCGGAGCACAGTGGCACATACATACCCATATAGTCCCCCCAAGTCCTGCTGACTGACTCTTTCGTACTGAGCAAGTTTGAGAATACCATTAAAAGAATAGACTGAAGAGGAACTCTGCAGAAAACCATTACATTATTCACAATGTGAATGTGTTCTTCACATTTAGTTCTGCTTATTCAACTCAACTCTACAAGTCATTGTAAATATAACTGCTCAGGCCACTACAGCCCGACATGACTGTAACTTAATATTGCCTTTTATCGCACATCAGAATGTGTACCAAAGTATTTAAATTAAACTCCCCGACTAGTGCGATCAGTGGTATTACTAAAAATACAGTAGACTCAAAACAAAAAAAGATTCAAAATTTAAATTATGAACATGCCATTAAAAGAAAATAGCTTTCTGAGTTCACAGTATTCAGTCTACCAGCCCAGTTTATTTGGAAGCATTTGATTGTTTTACATGGCCATTTGCTACATCTTAACCTGCAGTCTCTTACAGCCTGTTGAAGACGTGTGTTTGTGCCTTTCTACAGAGGAGAGCACACTACAATAGCTTGTACAGGCAAAGCCCTGTTCCTTAGGCTCAAACTAAATTCACAAGATATTGCTCATTCTCAACATATAGGGAATAACTGTCTCTGGATGTGCAACGTGTAAGATGAATGGTGCAGAAATGATTACAGTATTGTATGTTTGAGCCACCAACAGGTTAAAAGTACCTCTTTATGGATCCACCATTTAACTGTTGAACTGAGTGGCAGCAGGTTTAAACATAACACATATAACATGTTTACAAAGTGAAAAGTGTATTTCATTGCACATTAGAGATGGACAATAAAAACATTCAAAGAGGTGGACCTTGAAATGTGCCTGAATCACACACAAAAAGACATAGACTATCTCTCAGATCTGGTATTGAAACATGAATGGCACTTCACTTTAGCTCTGTTGAGTACCCTCGCAGTGTATCTTTACCTGTCCTCTTTATATCCATGCTCACCCTAGTATTCTCCATCATTATCTTGCTTTGTCCCTGAATCAAGTATGCTATTAAAAACAAGCTGTATTAAAAACAGCCCATCTCTGTCTTCATTACCCGTTAAAATAAGACACACATACCCCATCAAGCAAAACGTACTTCTTGATCCAAATGGGCAAACTTACTTACTGATACAATGGTAGCAGTGGAGTTTTATGTCATTACAACTGCCACACATAGATTACCAATAACCATCAAAAATTCTGTAAAACAAATGGCCAACTCTATGTTTCCCAAAATATATTTCATCAATGCTTTCAAAATCAAGCAACACTGGTGAAAGTGAGACCTAGGATTGTCAAAGCTCTCTTGCAAATAATAGAAGGAAACTGAATGATCAAACAAAGATTTCCATTTCATTAAGAAGCTCCACTGGGCCGTGTACTACATAGCGTCTCCAACTAGGAACACATATGTAAGTTTTCTGATGGAGGGTTTGCCATTTTCCTTGAAAATGCTACTGCTTTAGCTGAAATGTTCCACAGTATAGCAGTGTCTAACATATCTATCACCATGGAGACAAGCAGGTGACATCATCCAGCCAATTTACAGGTTAGCTCTATAGAGAGGTGACCACGCTCGCAGTAAGAATGCAAGTAATTTTAAGCAGTAAAAACACCTGTAAGTGAATTCATGTAAAACAGATAAGTTTAATGCCATACTATGGAACATTCTGGGCAAAGCAATAACGGCGCCATGGAAGAAGACACCCTGGCAAAAAAAACTTACATTGTGCATCTTTAGCATCTTTAACTATGGAAAGAAAATAAATAAACCTTTGTTTTGACCCTCCAAGAATTGGGCTGAAGTCTCATTGGTGTCAGTGGGAGACTAGTGATGTGCTTCATTCCTATTTCTGACTTGAGCACCACATTTCTCACATGCAAGAGTAGGGGGCCGCATATAGGAATTCAAGGCACCTCTACCTCACCAAAGCAAGAAAAACATCTCTGTGCATGTTTTGCTTGCCCTGACAGTGACAAAAACAATCAAATGATAAATAACAACAATGATCGCAGTTACAGGCATTCTTTTACGAAATGTCATGCACACAGTTTTCTAGTATTGTCCTCATGTTTTTTTTTTTTCTACAGTGCTTTGAGGTAATAAAAAATATCCATTCCATTTTCCATCAGTGCATTCCACTGACAGGGCAAACCAAGCTTTCGCCCATTAAAATTGTTAACTCAAGCTTCCTCATTCCCTTGTCTTACAAAAAATATGTTTAATTATAAAGCAGCACCAAATGATATGTCTACATCCTCCAACTCAAAGTAAGTTACCGAAATATACAAATAAATTATTAAATACTTTAAGATATACTGATACTTCTTTCTCTAGGAGTCCATATTGTGTTTATGTATGTATTACCTGGGATATAATCCACATGTGCAAATAAGGTTGTTATTGCCAACTTTTGCTTGTCATATTCGCGGTAGGAAGTGCGTTACAGTCATGGCGGTGGTGGCCTTGTTGCCCCTCTTGACCCGGCCATGCTTGGTGAGAGCTATGTAGAAGCCTCTGTAAACTTGAGACTCGTAGGCATTGTAGTTGTTTGGGAGCAAGCTCTCCTTGAACTTGCACTCATCATGGAAGACTGTCTGAAAAAGACAGATGACCCATGTGAACTTTACAAAAGGGAACAAATTTATATAGGCCATAGATTTGTCACTTTTTTAAAGTGTATTGTGATAAATCCATCCGGTCTCTTATTAGATTATTGTGTTCTACAAAACTGTCTTCATCTTTTAAATGAAACCTCAAGCAAAAAGTAAATAAAAATAATAATATATGCATCTAAGTAAACTAAGAATCAAACTTTATTCAACGCAAACAGTAGTCTAATGACAATTATAATTTATAAGAGTTCAAACTATTTAAATTACTTCTAATGTATTACTCATCAAAGGACATCATTCGTCTTGAGACTCAGGTACTATAGGTCACTTTTACGAAAGTAGCAGCAACCAGCTGGTCTGGCAGGAGTCCTGTCCTAAAATGTGACGGGCAAAATGAAAAGGCGGATCATGCTGCAAGTGCGTCCTACTTTTAGAACCCCATCAACTAACATAGTGCGTCAATAAATGAAATTCTGTTCATACCTACCGTTCCGTATAATCTCCCGCGGCGGTTCATTGCGACAAACAGCCCACTCTTCACCCCATACAGGCTCACCACCCCTCTCTCCACCGTAGAGATTTCTATTAAACCTGACATAGAACAAAGAAAGAGCATAGATTGTGACAGTTTCCCGAGCGCCTGTATAGCTGCCATCAAAGCGTTGTGCTCTGCGTCTAGGGGTAGAACCGTGCACAGTGCTGCGCAGTATTCCAGTCTTTTGTTCTACATCATTTTAATCCATTGTACTCTTGCATCTATGCAAATGTGTCAGTTAGACTTATTTAGACAAATGCAATCATTACAAATGTGTAGAGGTCGCCATCGCAACCATGCGTAAAAGCGTCCATGTATTATTTTTATGGTTGAGCTATAGGGAGAATGTGAGGTGGATACTTGATTTTAAAAGATTTGTCTTTACCGTGGGAGAAATCCAATGCCCCCCAGAGTCTGATGACAGGAGCATGCAAATTAATAGAGGGGGGAGACAGGCTGCTCATTCCAGACCCATGCGTATTGACTGCCTCTCCTTTATGTCTATTGCGTTAGATTGGCGGAGGAAGTAGAACTCACTGTACTGGTTTTCATTATGTACACCGTTTATCCTTCCGTCAGGGAGGATCTGAAGGTGAAACCCGATGCCCACGTTGCAATAGAGCCTCCGCACACGTTTGATGCCCAGCAAATAGTCACTCTCCCAGTTCAAGTCCGGCTTCTCCCCGGAGATACCCAACATAGAGCGGGAGAACAGGCTCTCCCAACGTTTCTCCAGTAAAGTTGCATTTGTTCTGCTGCTCGGTAAAGGGTACGCTGACACGACCCCCAGCAGTAAGCCCAGGAGAAGCACCGCGGTCAGCGTCCACTGCGGCGTGCCGGCCTCGCAGGACATACTGACGAGGAGCCTCTGCGCAACGGCCATCCGGTTTACCTTGCGGCCACGTGGTCCAAATTAATGACCCTAAAAATACCAGTCTTCTTGTTTTGCTTCCTTCGGCATGTTGGCTGAGGGATATTTTTGGAGCTCGGAGCAGGGCTTTGGGTATGAAACGCGCTCTCCAGCGCAGTGGAGGAGAGGCAGAGTTGGGGGTGATGGTGGTGGTGGTGGTGGTGATGGAGATGTTGGTGGTGGTGATTACCATGTTTTGCTGCTCCTCCGCGCGCGCCTCTCTCTCTCGCTCCTACTCTCTCCTCTCTCCTCCTCCTTTAGACTCCTTCTAGTTAGTGGCGCTCACCAAAAGCCCCTTGAACCTGGCAATGGCTGTGGCATTCCACCTGGCATCGTGCTGTCTTCACGTTGGGGGTGGTGAGAGCTCAGTGTGGGCCACAAGTCAAGGGCTCAACAGTCTGCTGGCTATACTGGAGAATATTATTGGTAGCGTGCACGAGGCATAGGACATGATGTGGTATTAAGGCTGCTCCTAAATTGGGTCGGTGGTCATATGTCTGTCAGGCCGTTTCCTTATTTAGAAGGAAGGTGTAAAAACAGACCACTTGTCACCGGAGAGCAACGACAGAACCCTTGTGGTCCCACTTCTCTTCTTCTGATGTTGCGATCGAGAGCATTTACCGGTAGTCTAAGCATTTCATGGCTCAATTTTACAAGACAGCGCAGGGCCACGACTATGGAAGATTGCTTGTGCCTGTGAGTATGACACTGACTAAAGTATCGGATATTTAGAGGACCAGCATATTGCAACATTCGAGACTGGCGCGGTGCAAAGAGGTTGGTCATGAAATGCTACGCATAACTGGGATGCCATTCCTTTACATGAAAGCCTATCGCCTTTTCCATGTAATAGATAATGTCATAAGCCCATGCGTCAGGGACGCGTTTGCGCACCAGCAGCGTCTTTCACACGCAGTTCTTCGTCAGTTCCAAGAGATGGCGCCATGTACAAGTGTATCGCCGAGTCTTTAGTAGACACACACTAAGAACACTCATTTTGAAACGTCATCTTTTATTTATAAATCTTTTTTTTTTTGTTTTCTGTTTTGATGGATTTGTAACAACAGTGGATTTCAGAAACAACCAGTATTGTTACAGACAGTTTAAGCAAACATAACAGATTGGGCCTCAAATCTGGCCATTGGCACTTAAGTGGTTTGAATCAAACAGAATATTTGGTCACAAGGAAAAACAGAAATGGCGCACATGTATAGTTAGATTAACAGTATTACAAAACTAAGGTAAAGTGGTTATACAAAACCGACATAAACATAAATGAGCAATTTTCTGCTGCATTAGAGGAAGTAACCTCACAGTGTTCCTATTTACGTTTATTCGTTCAATATCTTCATCTGCAGCTGACTGAATGCAGACAATAGCCCTTGTTAACTTCTCAAAAATAGCAAGAATAAATTAACACTTTGAGAACACTCACATCTATACAAATAATTTATAATTTAAAACAGAAACAACCTTTGCTCATAAAAGACGCCACCAATAGAAGACAGTATGTGCTGTTTTTTTTGTTTTTGTTTGTTTTGGGGTTTTTTTTGGAAAAAAAAGCTTAATAAATAATTAGATACAGAATATACAAACAAGAACACAAAAGGCACTTAAATATTTTACTGTAACTGGCTACTCCATATAAAAACATATGGCCTGCCTACAATGTCAGATTCTCCTCTGCAGTAGGCTTATGTCATACATCCATACATTATGATTAGTCCACATCAGGCTCATATTTGAAGTTCTTCCAATTTAAAACACAAATATGCTCCAGCACTTATAGCCTACTAATGGAACTGTGACAGCAACTGGCGCATAGAGAGCCCACTATTAAATCAGCATTTATGTGAATAGACTTCAGTATTGCTTAAGTTTATGATAGCTTTTTTCTCTATATACCAGTACTCCACTTTCACCTCATCCGAACAATATACTGCACAGTGCTAACACTCTTGACACCACAACCTATTTGCATTACCTTAAGATTGTCAACCAAAAATGCTGTTTTGTAAAACGTAAAGGTTCATGTACTAAACCAAACTGACTTCAGTCAAGGCCATCTTGTGTAAATAGAAACCCTTAATTTGCAAAATATCCCAGTAATACGTCACCTCAATATGATTATTTACAATCTTAGAATTTTACCAAAACTACACATAGCTTAAAAAGGTATTGAATTGACTTCCACAGTAAAATCGGTAAGGTTGTTCCTGAGAAAAAAAAAAGTCAATGGACGCATCTCACACATTATCATTTTTCCATACACTTCCACACTGTAGGCAAAAAACATTCCCATATTTTAGAAACACTTGGCGATAGACAAAGGCATTCTTGGGGAAAACACAGTGCATTGCTGAATTTAAATCCACAGAACCTGGATGGCTTCTTAATGTATACATTTACCTACAGTATGTCTCATCTACAGCATATTACAGCTGTTCAAGTCCTTTTGGTCATAGACAATTCGACCACTGAAGTAAATTGCTACAGCACCAAAGATGGCTGAGCAGGCCATGTAGGCTGTAACAGACTGCGCAAACTGAACAATCATGCCCATGAAAAAAGTAAGAATAACCTGAGAGATTAGAAAGGCGCTGTCTAAAATAGCAAAGTCCAGTCCCACACCTCTCTTCTCAAAGCCAGACTCAGTGTCGTCCTGCTGTTCAGAGCTGCTAGGACAGTGCACTGAGCCATTCAGACTGGTAGCATTGGAGTAAAACTCATGTGGGTCCTGTCCATAGGTGGGCCTCTTTTGATGGGTCAGTCTACTCTCCACGTCGACAGATGTCAAATATATGGAGTCCCTCTTGGTTGTAATATGATGTTTATGCATGTTTTTTGCTGTCCTTTTTGGCATATAGACCTAAAAGCACACAAATGTATTCATAATTTTAGTTAGTTAAATGAGCATCACAATATTCATTTCAATACTGAACTTCTACAAACCTCCTTTTCTTTATGGTAGTGGCAGGTGAGTGTATAAGGCAGGGTCTGTAGAGTGGCATAGGCAAAGCCAGTGAGCGCTGCCATTACAGTAACAAGGGCCACACTTTTAGACACGGAGATGACCAGTGCAGACAGTGTAAAGCTCACCATACTGCTCACGTAGACTCTGCGAGAGCCAAAGCGCTGCACCAATCGACTCATAAGCAGGGAGAAGACTGTTGAGGTAGCACACTGCATGAAGAGACCCAGGCTCCCCATGCGAATACCTAAAAAAACAAACATGAAATCATTTGAATGAATAAATGGTTAACTGGAAATAGAACTGACAAAAGACTTGCCTGACAACTGCAATAGGTATTTAAAAACATCTGGTATTTATTGGGTTTCATGTAACCATGTTCATTTTGTGGATGCTAACATACTACATCACATTAACTTTGCATTAAATCACAGCAAAGGCACCTTATAGCTAAGGCTAAGCTAAGAACATCTAGCAAACTTGAATGAACATGTTTCTTCTAGGTTGATTTCTTGACATTAATTCTTTGTGAGTGTGACATTCCTTGTGGTCGAGTGAGTGAAGGGAGGGGAAGACAGAAGGAAAAGTATAAAGCAAACAAGAGAAGGGTCAAAAAGACAAAAGAATGTGGATGGATGAAAGAAAATGTCAAGGGTGCGAATGCAGTTGTGAAATTAGCTGATACTTGTACAAAACAAAATATCTCCAGATGAATAAAAGAGCTAAATAGTATGCGCTACATCTCCTTCTTAAAACATTATTACGCAAAAAGCCATTTAAAATCAAATCAACATTTTAAAGACTAACCCATACTATACATGCTAAGATAAATTGAGATTTAGAAATTTAGATATTTTAGATATTTTTAGCTTCATTTTAAGAGTTGTGTTGACAAATTGGAACATTAAAATGTGAGGTGTAGTTGTTTACAGTCACACAGGAACAGACTCCCACTGTTCACCCGCTGCCCTTAAAAAAATTATAATGTATTGGACTGATGTAGCTTCTTTCAAGACACCCAAAGCGATTTACATAGCATTATTCATTCACACCACACTTGGTGGTGGTAAGCTACTATTGTAGCCACAGCTGCCCTGGGGTAGACAGGCTGACTGAATAAGTGAAAGTAAGTGCACCTGCCCAGCTACAATACTAAGGCAGTGCTGCACTTTAGCCAACTCTATAAACGGGCAAAGAGCACACACATACACAGTTTTGGCAATTAAGGGTAGCCAAATTTTACCCATATATTTGAGCAAAATTTGTCTTGCTCCAGTACTGATGTACTGTATAAGCAGCTCTTGAGGTCAAAGCATTTTATTATCTGATAATCAGAAAGTGTGCGTTAGAACGCTAGTTGTTGAGCTTTACTGTCACTGCAAAACTCTGCACTGGTCCCTGAGAGTTGTTTATAATCTCACTGCGGTGAATAATTAGAATTCTTGGAATGTATAAGGTAAATTAATAACTTTGGACCATTGCAAACCGTTTACAATGTAAGCTTGCATTAAAAGCACATGAATTTGATTATATAGAATAAACATTTAAAACTGACCTTCATCATATCTTTGTCTAGAGACACTTCCTGGAGCTGCACTGGGTACTCCATCATATAGCCCTTCGCCAATAAAGTCTGTGTAGAAAAGTACAAAAGACATGACGGCCATCCAGCTGCAGAGCTGAGCCACACAAAGCTGCCTCATAACATGGGGAACATGGCAATAACTTCTATAGATGGACCAGCACGTTCTCAGCAGGCACAACAACGGCCCAGACTTCCAGATCCTTAGCTTACACTTAGGAAAGTAGCAGCAAGTAAATGGGAAGCCACAACGGCCAGCCTCCATCGCAGCTCCTGAGTCTAATAAAGAACTGGAAACAGTAGGAGTGCTGCTGGCACAAGATGGTTCCTCAGACACCTTCATAGTAATCATCAAACTGGACACGAAGATGAGAATGAGTAGGGAAAAAAGGCAGTCCGCCTGCCCTCCAAGGTAAACAGAGAGCACGCCACCACTCCAATCCAGTGTAGGAAGCAAGTAACCCACACAGCCACCCAGGCTGACCATAAAGGAGAACATGGCAAAGGCTTGCCCACACTCTTCCTCTTCTCGATACAGGTCAGACAGTAGAGCCTCCAGCGGCGTGAAACACACATGTCCACAGAAGTCAAGGAGTCCTACACCAATAATCAGGAAGCCCACCTGCAAACACATGATCAGTGAATGGTTATTATATTTCCAATATACACAAACATAGTTCTAAGTGATTAAGAGATTAACTACCTGGAGCCCTTGTCCACCCCAAAAAAGTCGTGAAGCAAGTATATCTGCATTGGGAATGATAAAAAGTGCAATAAGGACACCAAGAGACAGCAGCCAGATGAAAGGCCGCCGTCTGCCGTAACGACTGTTACAGTTGTCACTGGCTGAGCCCACAAAAGGAGTGAGGAAGAGGCTGAGCACTGGGCCAATACCTGTGAACACAGAAAAGACAAATTTGGAATAGAAGATTTGGGTCATGTCATCAGTTCCTAAAAATAGTTAACCTCAGTCATCATAATGCACTGAAATAAGGAAATAAAATAGGCTCTCTTACTGGGTCGTTGACCAGAAATGAGGAAAAGAAAGATGGTCTAACTCAATGTGTGGAAATATGGCATATGCAAATTTATTTTTAACCACTGAGTCACAGGACTGTGGATATTGATTGATAATCACCATGGTGTCTGTCTTTCATATAAATTTTACAAATTTTAATGATTTCACTTATTTATTGCTATTTTACTGTCTGCTCTTATTTGATCTTACTGGTTTTATTGTTTAAGAACTAGTGAGATTTTAAGCATTTATTAATTTTTTTGTTTCTTTATTAGTATTGTTTTTATCTGTCTCTGCAGCACTTTGGAAACTGTGGATTGGATTGGAATGGTGTTCTGACGATTTAATTTAGTATTTTCGGGGAACAAAACAAAATGACCACTTTCTTGAAATTACAGATTTTGCAGCAGTTCTCACCAGGAGATATTGGAGAAGATGGAGAGAGTAAATTAGAGAAAGAAGGTAACAATTCATAGGTAAAGCATCTTGCAAAGGGATTTGAGATAGCATAAGCAGCCATGTAAAACAGATTCTGCTGCTTAGGGAAATTAACTTTTATCCTCTCAAGACACAACTATCTTCATTCAAATAACGTTCATGCACTCCATTATAAAATGGGGCAATGAGAGTGCCATTTGTAGATTGGCTCACAGTGCACGCCTTCTGCTATGAGTTTCACAAAGAAATCATTTTTCCTTATATGAACAGCTATTGTTAAAGAGATGAATAGTAGAAGTGTACATTGTTTAGTCATGTTACTTGAATAGTCACTTTATGTTATTTAAAGGAACCCCTTGGTTTGGTAGAACTGGATCTATCATCTGTAAAGTCACAAGACAATGTCTCAAAGAGATGCTTTGACTGAGAACCATGTGAAAGCCATTTAGGCTGACAGTATAATGCAGCTATTCACAGCTACCACAAGTAAACCTGGTTAAATATAGTCCATATACTGTAGGTGATCTCTTCATGCCTCTCATCTCAACAGCTTCTGAATGAAAACACCAGTACTGCATGGCATGCTCAGCATTTCCTATTTCACATACCTAACCTTTTGATGATTTATTCCTATGGTAAATTATACAATAAAAGGATAAAAGGATACAAGTTTCCATATACTTTTCAAACATAATATACAATAAGTAAGTAAAGATCCTCATTCGTACCAATGTGCAAGTGTGGTTTAGTAAGTTTAATACCATTAGCCTATACAAAGTACAGAATAATATAGCATTTAGCAGTAACACGTTTGAGATGTAAAAATAGACATTTTTGTGGGCCATAAAATGCAATGTGTGTTTTTTATGTCATCTCTACTCCAGCCATTTGATCTCCTGCTGCCTTTTAAGAAGTCACTAATTACCAGCACTAGAAACAACAGATTATACCACTTATCAAAGAGTAACAGCATATGTGACTATAGCCTGAAAAGGAAAAAAGTACATTTCACCCTTGCACAACAGCAAGGACACAAACAAAAATCTATTTGAATAAAGACTTAAAAGCATTCACACTTACTGTAAACAATTACAATTGCAATTTTAATTGTCTCACTTAAAATTCCTGAAAAATGTTTAAGTACTTTTTTGAGGTTAGGCTGTCAAACATGGCATGGGCTTACCTAGCACCATAGTCATGTAGCGCTCCTCCACGCCTGCCTCTAGAAGCAGCGGGGGCACATATGTGGTCGCAGCTGCCACAC
>KN483157.1:136091-167498 GCA_000787095.1 Periophthalmodon schlosseri | reverse complement strand
CCTCCATTCAGGCATATTTACAGGGAAGCCTTTCCTGAACACTGGGTGACCACTACTGGACACAGCGGAGGGGGCCAGGCGGGTGACTGGGGAACGCAGACAGTACCACGGAAGGATGGGAGGGCTGCCCAGAAACCGCAGCAAAGACACGGTGTCTTGAAGGACCGGGAGGAGTCATTCTCTTCTCAGCATTCTAGAAAAACAAGGAAACAGGGAGGGGAAACATTAATTAAATGTTATAAATCACCAGACATTGGAATTTTCTCCACTTGAATTGTTGTACAAATGAAAATACAAATATTGATCCCAACCTTAAATGTTTTGTGTAGGTCTTGAATAAACAGAAGAGTCAGACATCTTTGTAAACTTCCTTGAAAAATCAAAATGAAGAAATAGGGGGTAGATGAGGTTTCTAGTGTCAAAACACAATAACCTGTTTTTTGTCCTGCTTACCTTTTAAAGCTATACTTAGTTCTGTCCCACCCTTTTCACCTGACAAATATTTAAATGTAAGTGGATGAACAGGAACACCGAGTCCAGTGTTATTACATCAGAGTTTAATTATAAGTTATACATTGGTGTGTGAGTGTGTGTCTCTGGGTTAAAAATCACACTGTAATTGGCACCATGTTTCTTTCAAGACAAACTTATAGTACAGTATACCACAGATCAGCTTAGAAGGCCTGATTGAATATTATAGCTTGAAGGAGAAAATTAAAGAGAGGGATTAATTTATAGTTATCTGACAAAGCACTTACATTTAAAGAGGATAAAAAAGTAGAAGTACCCAACAGTCACAACCACAGCAACAAGGTGCTATATTTACATTTGGTGCAGCATTTCTCAGCCAGTGCAGTCCATCTGTTCTTTCTGGTGAGCAAAATGAATCTCCAACAAATGCAAACTCCTTTTTAGAACCAGGTTAAACAGGTTAATATAAGAGACAGATTTCAAATGTTTGTTGTCGTTTTGATTCATTTGATGTACAACAGTCTCTGAGATTGTACAGACAACGTGTAGCCTGGTCACCACAAAATAGATAGATAGAACCACTCAACCAGTCCCCCAGCCTGGATACTCTGGAAGAGACCCATCATCAGGGGACCAGCTAGTACCCCTACAGCAAAACCTCCAGCACTGTTATGAGTTTACCCCCTCAACTGTTAGGTCGCATTTAGCTTTTGACTGCTGCACATTTTGACTCACAGCTAGTTATTCTTATAATTTTAAGTTTGGTGTGAGAAAGCTTTCTAGGGATGCTCAGCTGCCATCTTCTCAGACTAAACGTAAGTGTAGAAGAGCCCCATTAAGACAAGACTGGATTTGTCAACCCTGGCGTAGCTACTATTCAAAACACAAGTGCAAGATAGCAGGGTATTCAAAATCAATGGAGGAATACCACCAGCCAGTTCAGGTCACACAAGTAGGATTAGCATCAGCAGGACTCAGTAAGAAGCACCGCCTCTACACCCAAATGAAGAGATCAGGCAGTAGACTGTTATCATGCTAGCTCATGCAAATAGGCCCACAATGGGAAGGAGAGGACGGTCTGTTCAGAGTTACTGTGAATGATAACGTGCCACATTACAAACAGCTTTCCAGTTAAACCACACTGTGCCCAGGCAAAAGGCCATAAGAAGGAATGAAGACACTGATGACTTTCAATTTACTATTACTAGTTAACAGAGAAGTCTAAATTTAAACTGGAAGTTCACTGTAGGACTGTGGTTTCACAAACATAAACTAGACAAAAGTAACCAGTTTCCCCTGGTGTTACTACAAAAACATCTGCTCTTAGGAACAAAAAACAGATAGTTTTAAATTAATAAAAAGGTGACCATTTCTAATAAACAACAGAATAATCTCCTTTTTCTCCTTTTTGGTGGAACAAGTACTAAGCAGGCAAGGGATTGACAGCTCTTCCTCAAGTCAAAAACAGAAATAAGATTAGCCTCAGTGGTATGTAGAATGTAAGGGTATGTAATTCAGCAAATTACTCACCATCCATTGATTTAAATTCCAATATCCTCCACGGAGATGCATGTCAGAATTGGGGGTTCTAATCCATTTAAAAGCAGTCTTCTTCACTCTACCCAACCATCAGTGTGTTCTGTGCTGGGCATATGTCTACAAACAGTTTGGACCACCTGCTTTGACTGTACACTCAAGAGTGTTACTGTTTTTATCCATTGCCTCTGGGAGAAAACCTCCTCTCCACTATTCCGCCTTCTCTCTGCCCCCTTTCTACTTTCTACTGTCCGATGTTACTCTTCAGAAACCTGGAAGGTGGGAATTGGGTAAAATCCAAAAAGCACTTTAGGAATCTAGTCTGTGGACCTTTGAGCTATTCACAAGTCACTCCTTTCTCCTTTATTTTTTACATTGTACCTCAAGCAAACCTGATGCCTGGTTACATCAAGACACTCACCTACGCTGTACAATGACCTCACTGCAGGGAGTTTGGAGACAAAGAGGGAATAGATCAAATCTTAAAAACCCACTCGGACACCATTCACCATTACACCCCCGACCTGGTCTCGTGTTCAGCTGCCTATAGGCAAGGAGCTGCTCTCATTACCTCCATTCTCACATCACAATCTTACTGAAGCATCACAGAGTAGTCTTCAGAGCACTTTAACCCGGTTATAGGTTCTAGCTCACTAGCTCAGATGCACTAAGCCTATTTGAGTAGACATGTACAGAGACTCTGCTTTCTACACACACCCAGCATTAAATCCTAAGCTGCTGTCATGTCCGCAGCCGGGGTTATTTCTATCAACACAGTGCTATGGTCTCTAAACGATCAAACTGGTGACAATGGAGCAGGGTTGCGGTTGTACAATGGCTTTAGGAATGTCCATTTTGTAAATCTTGAAGTTGGATCAATGGTTCTTGGCACCTACGCACTGAACAGTAGAGGCATAATTACAGAGAATGTGTTCATGTAGTCTGAAAAGACATTTGAAACTTTTAAAAGGCCCACAAAGAGAAAGCAAACAATTCTTTCATATGTAGATATAAAGCTGAATATTTGACTGATGAACACACCCCAAAAACAATTACCAACAAAAAGGTTTATGGGCACACACGTTAAATTATGCCTTAGTTATGATTAACCAGTAATGGAAAAGTCCAAGTTGTACTGGTGTGTATACAGAAAGAAAAATACTGACTGCAGCCAAATATTCAGAACTAAACACTAGAGATCAACCGATACGGGATATGGCTGATGCCTATACCAATTGTTTAGGATCCAGAGAAACCAGTGGCTGATAAACTCTACCGATATTTTTGGGCCAATATGTAGGGCCGAGTTTGGTAATTTTAGCCAAATTATCTCATCTGAATTTAGTACAAACCAATCCATGACCTTGTTTTACTACAAACTGGATAATAGAGCCATGTAGTCACATTTTAACAGCACCCTCTCTGGCCTAAAGCTTTATGCATATACTCTTTATGCATATGTTCGCAGCTGGTTGGCCAAACTAAATATCAGCCTCTGCTGGAGAATAAAGGCCGATACGCTACAAAGTGTAAATATCGGCCCGATATATCGGCCACCCAATATATAGATCTAGCTCTACTAAACACACCACTGAATGTGTTTCTATTGTTACAATGAAATGCATGTTTTAGACCCGGGCAGGGAAGCAGAGGTTGTAATTGCACAGCAGTAGTCATTTTCCATGGAAGGCAAGGCTTCTTAGACTGCGGCCAAACCCAACATGGCCATAATAAGCTACAACATAATCCAGGAAGCCAAAACTGTGGGTCAGAAATAGACCTGGAGGGTCAGTGCACTCGCAGCAGGGACCCAATAAAGCCTAAATGCCATCCACGTTATACACTGCACAGAGGATGGGCTGGAAATGATCAATCACTCATTGTGTGCCTCCACCACAAATTAACCTTTAAACAAATACGTGGCACAGATACTTAAGTGCTGAGCCTTTACAGAAAAATAACTGCTTCTCAACACCTTTAGGATTAGGAGTCTACAACTGAACATTGTTCTCAATACAGAACCATCTCATTACATAGGCAGACTATAGCATCCATAATGTCCCACATTTTTTACAATCTCACTGTTTTTACTTTCTGTGCCATCTGTTGCACAGCTACACCATCACAGAAGTGTCGCAGCTGTCACCGTATCATAAAAAATGAAAATGATTTTATGATTTAACACAGAAAGTCTCTTGTTTTGATAGTGTACAGCATTTCAAATTGATAAAGTATTATATAGATGGAAAAATGTCAATGCAATTTACAACGTCAAGATACATCTAATTATTATTTTTTATAATTGTATACCATTAAAACAGTACAGTGTGTCCCTTCCCATTCATTGTTAATGAAGGCTTTTAAAAAATGCAAGTTTTTTCACATGCATAGGGCGTGTGTGTCCTAGGCCTTATGAGAGGAGATACATGCTTGTCTTTGGCCACATGATGCTTGCGAGACTCCTCAGAACCATTAAGAGTACCAAAAGACTGAAGCTCATTGATCCAGTGGACCACTGAATTGGCACTGGCACAGTTATGATACCAGGTTTTGGTACCCATCCCTTATAAAAGAACAATATTAGGGATGTAAATGAAAGAAATGCCCTGTGCATCGATTAGTGCAGCAAAAGCTTTGATAAACTATCAAGTATCTTTATGAGCATACCATGTATCTGACCAAAAGTACACTCAAGACCACATGCTTGCAAGGGTTTACACAGTAACAACTTGAAAAGCACAAAGATACAGCATTCTTTTATAGAAGCAGAATCAATGCACCATGCACTCCATCCTTTCTGCTAAGGTTCATATTATAATCCATATCAATTAATTTGTCAAACCAATAAGAACTTTGGTTGACTAAGGCACAATCAACTGATTAAACAGCTAAGCAACCAATAGTTTACAGCCCTAAACAATATTCATGCAACCAAGTTTTTTTTTACATAACATTAGTTTAAATAATAGAGACCTTTTGGAATACAAGAAGAAGCTGTGAGCCGAAGGAACTGGAAACACGAGGTCATGACCCTTCAGCTGCATGAATATAGCACTTAATACAGTAGTTTATTGGGGTCTGACAGACAGGGGGACAGACAGACTCCAACAGGTCCAGCTCCTATTTCCAGCTGTTGTGAGAGCCAGCGGCCATTAGACACCATGATTAACACCTAAGTCAAATGCTACACAAACCAGATGGTCCAGATGGAAAAGGGCAACATCCTCGTTTGGCCTCTCTAAACTGATTCTAGAGAAAACCCAAATCTCCCACACATCACATTTAGGACATTTAAACAATCGTCCTTTAATCACACAGAGGAATGTCAATCATTTAAGTCACAACTCCCCATTTGAAAACAAAACCACAAACACTATGGCACAATAAAAATATGACTATGTTTGTGTACCCAACCCGTTAATCATTTGGTTAAAACTAATGTCACAGATGAGCTGGAAATTGGATCCTTGATTCCTCTTATAAATTCCCCATTTCCTCATACAGCTATCTCTCTGTGCCAAATCAAACATTTGCTTAGACAAAGTCATAATGATTGGGGCAGCAGCATACAAACCTGAGGGTTTTAAGGTACTTTCACCATCTGGAAAAGAGCAATATGTACTGTATTTCTGTTTATGCTAATTAAAGTGACCTGGAAACAAGGTCTAGGTCAAATACCCTTTAGTAGTTTTAGTATTGTTCTCTCTGACCATCTCTGCAAAGAGACACAAACATAACCTAACAATTAACAACTCACACCCATACTTATTAATGACCAATAATGGCTCTGAAGGCTTGACATTCCCAGTACCAGGTTTTCCACATATTTGCTTCATCCTCTACATTAAAAACAATATAATTGGTTGAAGTCACACCCATTTTTAATGCATGAGCATTCATAAGTGTGGTAT
Organism: Periophthalmodon schlosseri; assembly: GCA_000787095.1. Lineage (NCBI taxonomy): Eukaryota > Metazoa > Chordata > Actinopteri > Gobiiformes > Gobiidae > Periophthalmodon > Periophthalmodon schlosseri. Next base: position 161,580 of record KN483157.1, on the reverse strand, counting down.
GTGCATGGCCTGCCTAATTTTCATACAGTTGCATAAAAAGCTACAGGGTGTCACTTGAAGGTTCTGCCTGAGACACATACACAACACAACGTGACCACACACATATTGACACAAATCATCAGCTTGATCCATTCACAGAGCATCTCATATATCAAAGAGTGAAAAGCGCCCCATTCAGCTGGCTACATGAAAGAACAGTGTGGTGTGTTTCATAATGTGCAGTTTCACTCATCACACAACTTCAAACAGGGCTAAATCCAGTCCAAGTCCTCCTCTGTCTCAATAGCTCGGGGTTATCAAGAAGAATCAGTGTCACTTGCTTTGACACTCCACATCCACTCCACATGCATACTTTGAGCCATAACTTCACATGCACATCTTAAGACTGGCTGTGAAATTTGGGATGTGTGTGTGGACGCATCAAAAATTAAATAGAGTCAGATCCTGATTTTGCCGATTCATGTAAACTTTGTTGCCTTACGGCTGTGGAATCTTTCAGTTGTCCAAGGTTTCATTGCAACAGAAAAATTGAACTGGACAAAAGTTTGTTGTCTGAGTACATTTCACCACATATTCATACAATACTCTCAAGTAGATAACATAATTTCTTCTTCTGAAAGCTAGAGCAGACATGTCCAAACAATGGCATGGGGGCCAAATGCAGCCCTCAGACCAATTTTTGTTGGCCTTCAGGCCTTAAGTTGAACTGGCCCAATTGATCATAATCAGTACTTTTTACGGCAAATTTGAGTAATCCTACCACTATAAGGCTCAAATAACAAAAAAGTACTTATTTTTATGGCAAATTTTGGAAAATTCTGCCATCATAAATGATAAATAGCAAAATAATTGATGTGATACAGACTTAAGATAAATGTTCCAAGCCTTATTAAAGGAATGCTGGCTCAGCCAAACCTATATCAAATGCAACATTTTGAATAATTCACTACGGTCTACTATAGTCTGTGGCCATTCGCTCTGTAGAAGTTTCAATATGTGGCCCTTGGTGAAAAAAGTTTGGACACTCCTGCACTAGAGCATGAAGAAAGCTGACTAATAGGAGAAGTGCATGGGAAAAGTTTCTGTTTTAACATAGAGCTGCATTAAACAGAAGCATTGACTCACAGTACGGCAATATTACCACATCGCTCAGTCTTGAAATGCCAAAAACTTCACTATTTCAGTATAGTATTATTTCAGTTAATGAACTTGTTGATGAGTTAGAAGTGTGACAGTTTAGTTTCACACTTAAAGCAGAATACCCTTACTCAGATGAAGTTGAATTTCTCTTTTTACATGATACCGTGCTTGTGGGGGCGAGGGTGTGAATATGTATTGCAAACATCTGGCCTTGTGCTTATCGCCATGGGAAAGTGTCTAAGGACAAGCTGCGTTATCCCTGCTTCAGGGCCTGTATAGCGGCCGTATCAAACTGTCAAAATCATGCTTCTCATTTAATGGGGAATTACAGAAAAGAAATTGGCTCATTTGCAGTCTGTTCCCTCCCTTCACAGAGTGCTGGACCTGAGGCTGTTTTGTCTTCAATGCCACGCAGTCTCTTCCACACATAAAGCATGTGGGCAGACCTAAGTCAAGTCAGTAAATTCAATTAGGCAAGGAGAGAGAGTGTGAGAGGCAAAGCAGTGAAAACTGACTGTTTCTCTTAGGTCCAAAAGGAAGTGGCTGTTGGCCTGAGAACAATATGAGGAGTTTAAGGTGATACGACCAATACTGCAAGCACCACCACATGATTGTGCTGCTAATATAGAGATAATGTGTGTCAGTCAAACTAATTAAAAATATAAACAGCATTTACAAAGGGACATTTATTGCTCATTGTCATGCCTACATCAAAATACTCTTCTATAGCACATTTTACAAACAAAACAAAAGTTTCCAAAGTGCTGCACAGAGACCCAAAAATTTTATCTTACTAGTCCTACATAATTGATTCTCCATAGCCCAATAAAAGCAAAACTTGAGTATTCCCGTGGCCACTAACCATCCCTACTTTTAGAAATGTGTTATGGAGTAAGTCCATTCCACTAATTATGTAACAGAGCATTTAAGTTCCAAGTCAATGCTGAAAAACGCACAGCAGCAATTTAGGATTAAAATCAGGAGCAGTTTGCAAGGCGAGCCACTGAACTGAAATAGTGCCAAAGCACCCACACACACATAGAACAGCCGGACCCAGTAGAAGATATGGAATATGCATTTGTGTAATAGGACTAACAGACGATATTAAAACAATCTATACAAAGGCTTGAGTGAGCACACCTATCACTTTAAAAGGGGCTACTGTACCTGATTTTTACTGTCTTAACAATATAAAAAACTGAACTAGTTAATTTTAAACTGTTTGCAGCAGTCCAAATTTATTGCACACTTTTCACAACTCTGAGGAGGCCAGAGCAGAGTTTACCACTACGACAAAGCTAACAACAACTAGCGTGATAACAGAGCACTTTCTGTTTTGCAGAGAATAAAACACTCTACAATTTAGATGCAGACAGCAGACATTGGTCTCATTTTCACCCTAAGAACTGCTTTTCCAATATATCTTCAATGAGTCAAAACCTTTTTAAAACTTAATTACGTTACAAAAATCCTTTAAGTTAACAGATGCATTAGTTAACTGTAAGAAAGTTAGCATTCCTGTGTAGAAGACTGTCAACTTTTTATTTTCAGCCCATAACAGCCCCCCATCAGACCTCTTTCTCTTCTACCCAGCTGGTGGCAGTGCACTATTACAGGGAGGCTGCGTGGACTTTGACCCCAAGACCTATAGAGCTGGGAAAGGACATCTACACTTGGTTACTCTCAATGAGCAGTTTAAGAACCCTGGTCACTTAATATTCAGACCTCCCCCTGCTGTTAGTGAGTTATGGCAGTCTAATGATGCACATTCCATGCCACTAGCAGAACTTCCCAACTGTTCAAGGACATTGCCTAGAATAGCATTTCTCAGGAGAATATTGCCGCTATAGAATCAGAATCAGATAACTTTATTCGTCTCAAAGGGCAATTCAGTTCATAGCTGTTGCAATTCATGGGTTTCAAGCTATGGCAACAGTCCTTCGTGGTCTAGCAAATAACCAATACAAATCAAAATACTATATTTTTTGAATGGGAAAAGGTCCTCACAAAGTCCTTCAAATCAGAAAGAAATTGTTTGTCTGAAACCCATGAATATAAAATGTAATAATACTATCTGCTACCTTTCTCCATGTTACAATAAAAACATAAAAACAAGACAAATCAGATAAATTAACTAATACAATTATGGCAGCCGGTGTAAATAACATACCAAGCTCAAATTAGGCTACTAAAACCCCATGCAGGGCAACACATCCAACTTAAGTGCAGAGAAGATTCTCTTTCATTTCCTATACAGAAAATCAATGCATATTAGATATTACCTATCTGGAATAGAAAGTTAGACTAACATCAGAACCATAATAAATCTAAGCTCACTTAATATACAACCAGACATGTCATGAGAACCATAAAAGAGTACTTTTCTAAAGTGATTGAGGCTGGTGGTCTGTTTGGGAGTACAGAGCACATACCTGTGATTGTTCATAGCTACACATGACACCAGAGAAATGTGATGCTTTGAAGAGGACAAGAGGTGAAAGAGGAAGAAAGCCCTCCAGCAAAGCCCTTTTAGACCCTTCCCAAAAGTAGGAGGGCAATAATCACATATTCCAACCAGAACCGGTCTTCAAAAACACATGGAGGAGTGAAATTGAGTGTGGTTCCAGGTACATGTTGAAAAGCAGAAGGAGGACTCGGCGCACGGGAGATAACCAGCCTACGAGTGATTAAAAGTGCAAAGCTTTCAGTTTGCCTAAGTAGCTCCACACTCGACAGTGGGTGATTATCTGCTGCATGACTTAAGGGTGTATAAGACTGTTAGACAGCAGCTAGAACAGCCAGCTGGTTGGGCCACACTGAAAAAACATGCATTTCCATCTCTATGGAACAGATGAGCTCTGTGAGGAGAATACACAACACTCCCAGGGCGACATGTAGGCCTAGAAATAGTAAAGTAATAGACTGTAGACATGCTGGAATAAGCTTTTTTTAGTTTGTTCATATAATGACTACTAAGAGAGGAGGTCAAAGTTAGTCTGCCTACGGAAGAGTCTATTTTCCCATGGAGAATGAATAACACACTTGAGTGGTCCATATAGAGCGACAGGGGTCTGAATGAAATGGCAGGGTCAGAGTCAGGGAGACAATAAAAGTTTCCCTGTCAACGGCTAAAGCTGTTTAACCTTTTGATCTTTCTCTTGACCATTTGCAAAGTACCAGCCTTACACAAGATACTCATTCATGATAAAAAAAGGAATAATGTTTTATGCATATCTTGACGTTAGGAGGAAATTTGCAGGCCAATAGCAAAAGGTGAAGAAGCCTAGACCATTACCCTTTGGTAGTCCTATAATCAGAGATAACCACTTAAACAGGTATAAAAAATAAAGCATTTGAGCAATGATGGTTCTGTCACCCCCCCAATCTACAGGCTATACAAAACCCTACAACTTCTAGAAGACAAACGTCGTGCATAGGCCCAACCTAAAACTCATACAGTAATTTCAACACTGTATTTAAGTAAGCCTGAAATATCAAAAGACAACTTCAGATTATTCAGAAATAAAAAGAAAAGCACTGAACAAGTCCACGCACGTATGAGTCATTTTAAAGAATGACATGTAAGATACCAGATATTTCAAAACCACTACTGAAATCAGTGAAGGAGTCACAGCAGACTACTGCATCAACTTTTCCTCCTCCTTGGGGCCCTGTTGCGCAATAAGCAGTTTATCAGTGGCAGTAACGATGGTCGGTGGCACACAGGAGTGGAATAGCCCATTAGTCGAGAGGGATCTAGCTGCAGACCTCCACCCAAAGGACCCAACCCGCAGACCTCCACCGGGAGGCCCCTCACGTGATTTACCTCCATCCACAGGTCCCTAAAAGTAAACAAACAGCGGCCATGCCAAAGAAACGTCAAAGTCCACTGTTTCCTGGACGCTGTTTTCAATGTAACGTTACTAAAGTTGACATTGTTTTACACTAAAGACAAGCCCAAATCCTTTTCCTAACATTAACTATTAAAGATTTGTGCCTAATCTTAACCAGACACGGCCTACGGGCCATATCTGTTTTTGTTTGTTACATCTTTTAAACTATTTAACCTACGCAAACAGTAGAGCAGAGACAACACGAAGCTAGTTGATTTCAAACTAGAAATTACATCTATTGGTGATTAAATGTCTGTGAAATGCTTCGCCCTAAACAATTTCAGATGAGCTTTATCACCTTTAATGGCCTCCAGTAGACAATGAACTAAGGCAACGCCAGATGGAAAGTGTAATTAAGTTGTTTATTAAGTAAACTAATGAAAAATGGTGAGGACATGTCGGTGGAGTTGCATCTTGGTAGAGGTCTGCGGGGTAGGGTCCTCTGGGTGGGTGTCTGCAGCCAGACTCTCTTACAGACCTATCTGTCAGTCTATGAGGTGACTAGACTGGGGTAGGCTTTCCCCAGTGTCCCCAAACGCCTCTTTCCGTCCGTATGATGTGTCCTACTATGGTCCTACCCGATGTGTCAGCATCGGTAGCCGTAACCACCCATATTAAGGCGTTACACTGAAACAAACCAGGGTGGTGTAGTGACTAACACGTGGGATTTTTCATTACCTTGCTTGCCCGTAAAAAAAAAAATAATCCGTGCCAAAGCAGCCACCCTGGCACTTGGCAATTGGAACAGCACCGCGGCACTGAGCAGCAGAGTCGGCAGAGGGAGACTAGACGTAAAAGGCTGCCGCAGCAGTGAACAACGCAGCAAAATGAAAAACTTCCAGAAAAAAAGCCACGTTTTCGGATGTAACCATAGAGCGTTCATTTCAGACAGTCTCACAACCACTCACAATTTGCTACAATTCCTGTCCACAATGCCAAAGAAAGGAGAAATACGAACTTCAAGGCTACGTTTGGGGTGGTCTGTGTGCGATTTTACGCGATCATCCAAAGCAACTTTGTCAGCACGAAACTTCCAATGAATAGCCGAAGTTTCTCTATGCGCAATAAACGAGATTCAAGTACGCAGCAGTAATAATCAAATCAAATAGGCCACACTTTTAACTCAGAATTAAAAGCTTCAAGAGCGCTTAACTTTACCTTGAGCTGGATGCAGGGGTAGAAATCCGTGCTCTGTCTTTCTCCGTCTCAAGTGAGCCAATAGCGACAACTGGTGTAAAGTTAGAGCTTCTGGAGGAGTAACTTCCGCTTTCTCCTTAATACCCAATACAAATATAAGTGCACAGTAAAAGGGCACATATAACTGCTCGTTACCAGGTAGACCAATAATTTTGTTATGTTTTGTCAATCTCAAATATTTTATAGCCTATGGCTTGTGTACTTACAAAGATTTTATCATGAAATGTGAATAAAGTTAACAATTTCTAATAATATCTAGAATAGGAAAGGTACCTAAACTTGGCTTATTGTTATAGTTTGTGATTTAAGTTGGTGAAAAACATTTTTCTTCAACGTAGTCCAATACATTTTTATTATTTCTTATCGGGCTTGTTATTTCTTGGGTGTCTGCTGCTATCTGCATTCCTGAGCTGTAATTCCAAGGGAACTTCAGTTGCAGAAGCCCATTCCATAAAAATCAATTACTGATGAATAGATGTGCTCAAAAGGGTAGGCTAAATGCACAGAGAAGTTTAAAGACTTCAGATGAGAGATTACAAGAACATGATCTTTAAAAATCAAGCTCTGAGGAGGACTGATGGAGTTCTATGGTATATTACTTTCAAGAAGACACACTTTATGAAGCATCACATGATGTAGATAACTTCTAAGGGCTCATGTTTCTGAGCTTGCAAAAAGACTGACTGGATGTCCCCTTCTTATGTGTTCATCAGCTAAGTAGTTCTTAGGTTACACTGCTGTCAAAACAAGACTATAGCAGGTGCCTGGCACATTTCTGTTCAAACTATACAAGCCTTCAAAAACTAGTGCAACAAAACATATTTTTCAAAAGTTTCTAATATTTGTTCCTCATGTCTCTATACTAAGAAATAAATAGCATGCAGGAGATGCAGCTTTTATTAGCCAGTCAAGTAAACAGTTCATTACAAATATTATTATAATTAAAAAGGAAGGACACGATCCATAAGGCCTTTTAATTATTCTGACACAACTAAGCATGGATATTCAGGCTTACAGACAACTGTTAAATGTGGATAAATGCAATGGTAATTAATGTCATGGATTAATCTTTTTTGATAACCAGAACACTCCACAACAGGCCAAAAGTGCTACTGTTGACTGAGAGGATGGAAACCTGAAAAAATGTAAACAAAATGTTTCCCTTTAATTAACTGTAAAAATGTAAACATACACAGTAATGGGCAACAAACCTTATGCATGATCATGTGAAAAAGACAGATCATTTTGTAATCATACTAATCTCAGAAATATGTTCCAGTGAGAGTAATATCTTTGATTTACCACATACTCATTCCTCAAGGAACAGTGCCATCTGCTGTTATTGAAATTTAGGGACAGACCTTCACACTTGGTGGTAAACAGAGGAGCAATAAGGATAAATGTATGTGTATGTGATATAAGCCAGAATCAAAGCAACTGTGCCTTTATTGAATCACTAAATGTTTGGGGTGGAGGGGGATTATTTACAGTACACTGCAACTAAAAAAAGGAAACAAAAAAACTCCTGTCACTTATTTCTGTACAAATCAATTACAACATAATCCAAAGAGGTATAGATTATTAGAGCTGTTCAGATGCTCAAATCATGTATTTCAAGGCGTATGTATATTAGTGCTTTGATGTGAGAGTCAAAGTGGAGGACACTCGGAAGATCTGAGGCAGCATGTTGCTCAACTGGTAAAACATCTCCTCTGAAATACTCTGTCAAAACAAAGAAACGTGTCAGCAAAATTAGTACATAAAAGATAATGAGATTCATATGAGAGCCTGTGTTCAGGAGTATTAAATGTCCCAGTCAATCATAACTTTGTTAAGTGTGTCACATTTTTTCCAGAGGAATGCTGAGACCTGACGTGTGATTTCCCTCGCAACAGTTGCAATTATTGTCGCCTGGGGTCATTTCTGATCCCATTTTAATGTATTTATATTAATTCAGGCACTAAAAATAAGATCATATATATCTAATGCAGGGGTGTCTAAACTTTTACTTATTTTATTTACTTTTATTTTAATTGATCCATGGTTGGAACATATTCAAAGCGGAGGGCCACACACTGGTGGTCAATACAGTGGATCATTCAGAAGGTGCCTTTTACATAGCTTTGACAGAGCCACTTTACTTTGTACCTTTAATAAGGCGTGAAACATTGATTTTAGGTCTGTATCACAATACAATGTGATGTTATTGAGATTTTGTGGCAGAAAAACTTAAAAACTTAAATTTGCCTTAAAAAAGGAAGACTGAGGGCCAGAATAAATTAGTCTGAGGGCCGCATTTGGCCCCTGGGCCATAATTTGGACACCCCTGATCTAATGTTTTTGTTCGCACCTCATGCAAAAACACAACTATTTATACAAAAAAGTACTAGGAAACAATATATTTATATAAATTACAGATACAGACAATTTGTGAGCTAAATCTGCCAGTTAACATATACCAAAAAGTACCAAATCTTTAGGTAACTCACTAACTTCTTATTTCTGCTGTTGTCCCATATAAATCCTTATAATTTAAATGAAAATGATTAGTCGACTAATACAAATTTTATTTGACCGTTTAATCGACTACACAACTAAAAGGCTACAGCCCTACAGACTATATGTCTTTGTAAAGTATAGGAAACACAGGGCGATATTGTCTGCATCCTTAAATGACAAACAAACTTGCAATAAGCTCCTAAGCAAAGGCAATTGCAATCTTTAACCACATATTAAATATGGATTATAACATGTAACTAATGACCCAACTTACCTTGGGAACTAGAAACTGGACAGTACGGGAAATGCCTCCATCCCAGGAGGCCATCTCCATCATAAAACCTGACAATAGAAAAAGAACATTCTGCAGCAAATTTGCATTATGTAATCTCAGTAGACCACTGTGTTAACTGCCTTAATCCTTTGTAAGAATAAAATAAATATAAAATTGCAGAAAATACACACACCCCTTGAATGTGTTGAGAGTCAGACATACCTTTGACACATTTAAAAACAAGTTCAGCTCTCTTAAGACACCATGGAATTGTCATCTCCTGTAAAAGATAAAAAATACCACTTTCTGGTAATCTATTGATTAAGAAAATGTTAGTAACTTAAAACTCAAAGGTGAGTATTGACAGCAATAGATGTCTCTCTTAGTCAAAATAAAAATAGAAAATATGTGAAGAATATTACATTTTTATAATGGCTGTATTGTTTTGTTTTATTCTTTTCATTACTTTATATCATTATATTAACTACATGCAAGTTTGTTGAAAAAATAACTTTTGGTATAATGAGATGATTATATCCTTATAGAATCTGTTATGCGTTTCATTTGATTCAATACTTTGCCTTTCTTACCTCTGACATATCATGGACCAGCAGCAGTGGGATGGTCACAGTAGTGATGTCGTGGGTACAGCACACTTTGAGAATGTTTCTTAGGCCCATGATGGCAGGGTCCCGCGCATTGATGTTTCCAGAGCGCACGTTGTCATCCACACAAAGGTGGAACACAGCATGGACCTCAGACAGGTTGGAATGGCGAGAAATGTAAAATTCACCTGAATGGGGGATGAGCAGTATTACATTTTTATCAATTACATTTATCCCTTTTTATGCCTTGTGTAGGAACTATGGTTTGATTTGAACAACTTTATTATCATTTGATGAAAGGCATTTTAATACCTTATCAATTATTACCTGGTAAAAGGTTAGACGGATTTCGTTCAACATTCTTGCTTTTATCTTCATTGCCATTTCTTGGGACCTCTGAGTGAACAAAGACAAAAAAGCTATAGATTGACAACATTTTATTAACTATTTTACCAAATCTACAATTCTACAAGTTTACAGTAATCCATCCATGAAGATCCATCAGACTAATGCCTGTGATGGTTCTGCTCCTTTATTAGTACAAACATCACTGCAGCACTACAATGTTTTGCCATTTCCAATAAAAGTGACTTTAATTTAGATTTAAGCTTAACATGCTTAGATTTAGATAGACTAATATATCAGTCACCGATATATTGAGCCGATATTTGCACTTTTTAGCATGTTTATCAGGCTTAAATCTCCAGCAGAGGCTGATATATAAACTGTTGGTATTGGCATTGATCATGAAACAACTCATATCAGTCGATCTCTAACATGTTTGGGTCTGAGCTGAGAAGCCTGCTTAGAGTCTCCAGTCTGGGGAATTTGTTTTGGATTTGAAGCTCTTAACAGCAAGAATTAACCTTTACGCCCTTTTGTGTCTATTCAAAGCATTTAACATTCTAGTTAGATTAGTTATAGTTATTTATCTTGATTTTTTATTGCATATTTCTATTTTCTTGCTACTCTTGAACTGTGCGTTGGATCACTGGAATTCCCCATTGTGGGACAAATAAAGATAAAGATAAATTATGATTCAGAGAAATCTGTGGAATGTGCACATTTCTTCGAGTTGTTGTGTTTTTTAGAAATAAAAATAAACTGTATCAGATTTAGTATCTGGATATACTCTAATAATAATAATAAGAGACTTGCAAAACTGTATACTGTACATACTGTATATCACTGTATACTTTATGGCATCTACAGTGATGAATATTAAAACTCAAGTCAGATTTTTTTTACCAGTCTGGTCCTTCTGTTTGCTGCTCCGCTGTGCTCTGGCATAAAGCACCAGTTGCTGCACATCCTCCAGCTGTTCCTCCAGGCACAGAAAGTGGAAATCTGTACATTCTTTTGCAACTGTCGCAAAATCTAAGACAGAACATTAAAAAACATAAAAGTTGCAAAGGAAATAATACATGTATTACATTTAGTCTCATCTTTAAATGTTCAGTATCACCTCTCTTGATTCCGCTGTAGGAGTTGACCCTGTTGTCGACCAGTAGTACCAGACCACACAGTGAGGAAGAGTACAGAGATAGTGCCGTCTGTAGCCGTCTCAGTTTGGCTCCACTGCTGCCATGCCTCCGGTGTTTACAGAAGTCAAGCACATCTGCACGAACCAGCCGCAAATTGTGCATGGTCTTTAGTTGAGCCCCTGGTTAGAGAAAATATTGAGTTATGCTGCAAGTAGAAACACATATTAGCTACATGTAGAAATGCATATCAATGCAATGAGATGCTAAGGCAAGGCAAGTTTATTTGTATAGCACAATTCGTACACAAGGTAATTCAAAGTGCTTTACAGAATAAGAAAGACATTAAAATCACAATACAACAAATCAAAACATAAATAATCACAAATAATCATCATAAAATTAACATTAAAGGAGAAAAGTGCAGAATAAAACAGTCATATGCACAGCTAAACAGAACTGTTTTGAGCCTGAATGTAAACATTGTCAAAGTAGAGGCCTGTCTCACATCTTCAAGAATATTGTTCCAGGTTTTAGCTGCATAAAACTGAAACGCTGATTCCCTATGTTTAGTCCTGACTCTGGGCACCAGCAGGAGGCCGGTCCTTGAAGTTCTCAGAGTGCAAGATGGTTCATATGGCACTAACATGTGGGAGATGTACTTTGCTGCTAGGCCATGGAGAGACTTGTACACAAGCAGAGCTGCTTTAAAGTATATTCTCTGAGCCACAGGAGCCAGTGCAGAGACCTGAGCACAGGACTTATGTGCTCGTAGTTCCTAGATCTATTCAGGACCCGAGCAGCAGCGTTCTGGATGTACTGGCAGCTGTTTTAAGGCTCGTTTGGAGAGGCCAGTGAGCAGGCCAGTACTGTAGTCTAACCTACTGGAGACAAACTAAGAAGGATACTAAAATACAGAGGTCTACCTGTTGTGCCTTTCTTCTCTTTTTATTATTTTTCTTTTTTCACTTTGATGTGGTGTCTCTGAATGTCCAGAAACGGTATAAGTCCAACTGCGTTGAGTTACCGCTTTTGTGCAGGCTGCAGTGCCTTTTTTAAACAAAATGGCAGAATAGGGGAATGTGTGAAACACACCTCCAGACAACATCTACCCATTGCTATTATTATCATTAGATTAAGAATATGATGTCATCATAAATATGCTGCCCTTTTGAACTCAGGTACCTAAGTGAATTGTGAAGCTCTCCTCTAGCAGAGGCTGCTCCTCAAACATACGGCTCCCAGACTCTCCCTCCTCAGACAGCTGGCTTGGCTGGACCTTAATTTCTTCACTGTGACAAAACCAAAAGCACACGTTAAGGTAGTGTACTCATGAGTCACCGGTGATTATACTTTTTAATGTAATTTCACAATTGATTAACTTATTGGTAAACTAATCTTACTACCCACCAGAATAAAATTAATTAAATTATGAATTATTAGAATTATGAATGAAAAAATTTAAATCCATACATCCATCTACCTTTCTCACTTGCACATGATAAAGCAACGCTACAACAAAACAGACCTATGTAAACTCACTTTATTTGGCTGCTGTTGTTTGACTTTTGTAGATCCTGGTGTAATTTAATGACCCACTCCTGATATTCCTGCTTTTGAATACCAGTCACTTGCTTCAACTCACTGGTCCATTTGTTCTCCAATTCCTTTAAAGCAATAGCAAAAACATACAGGGGGAATTAAACTTGAAAAAGGGGACTTTTTGTTCAAAAAATTGTAGACATAATGCAGTTTAATATGAAAGTATAGGTAAAACCAACCATAATATAATGTTACATACATTTTTTTTTTTTTTTTTGTGCATTTTTTGCACTTAATTTTTCCAAGGTTTATTTTTGACAGTTTTGACCTGGTGGGATCGGCTGTCCTGTTTTGACCTTTTTCTTTTGTACAGGTTTGGGAACAAACTTCTACTTGCATGGCCAGCCAAGACTACACGCTTTACCCATGTTTAGTCTGAAACTGATCTGAATACCACGATTTCTCATTGGCATGATTGACTGGTGGATTAACCAGAGAAATGCATGATCTGTTTGTGTCAAAACAAACATGGCAGCTTGTGGAAAAAAATAAAACTACGAATCACAAGAATGTTACAAGAATATTCAAGTGGAGATGTCTTCCACATTTGAGAGATGTATGCCACAAATAAGCAGTTCTTGGATCATCCCTAAATTGGATGGTGCATTCGAACAGAAATAAACAACTTTAAAAAGGTTTTTAAAATGTTAACCCTTTGACTCCTATAGCCTTTTTAAGTATTTGTTTGGCCCACCTGGGTCAAAACACAACCGCATCAAGCACAATGTAATAACAGTTAATATCATGTAACCTGGTCCCACTAACTCATAACCTTAACCCTTACAACAATGTAATACATATTACCTGGTGTCACATAGTAACAAATACTGTGACTAAGTGTGACCTAACAAAGGGCATTGTTTTACCTGCTGTGTATCAAAATGTTGAGAGGCAACTGCATTCACATCCTGGTCAGTTAGAGTATTTCCCAACTCAAGCATCACTTTTTCCATTTCAGTAGATTGTCTAAAATAGTAGGCAATTATTTGACATGTGTAACAGTTAGTGTGAATGCATCTCAAAACTAAATATATACAAAATAATCATCTTTGACGAACCTCTCCTGTAGTTTCTTAATCTCCATATCTCGTTCACTGATGAGCTCTGAGATGCTGACAAAATAGTTGTGCTCCAAGTTGAGAAGTGTGTCCGAGGCAGGAGAGTGGATTAGTTCATGGTATACATCTGCAAAGTCCTCATCCCAGCTGGGTTCCTCTGGGCGAGCATGCTCCAAGGTTGTCTAAAGGAAAATAATACGGAGCAATATAAACATTTGTTTATACTTTATTGAAAAGTAAAAAAACACAGCTAATAACAAATAAAAAACAACTATGTTTACACTATCAAAGAAAAAAAATCATTGCAGCATTGTTTTGAGCTTTTCTTTTTGCATTGTATTTTGAATTGTATTAACCCTATTAGCCTATCTTCAACTAGTGATGACTGGGAGTGACTAGGTGCGACTGAAAATCAGAAGAAAATTGGCAAAAAATTGCGTGGTGTGTCCTCAGCTTTATAAAATGCATCTTAACATTTGAAATGTATCAGCTGATGAATGTACATGCACTGTAATCAATAGGCCTATGAAATTAATGTCATAATCCTCTTTAATTGAAGAATGGCTTACTGATGTTATTTCTGTTTTGAATGAATCAGCGATGTGATATAAAGGACATTTGATTGAATTTGAGAACAACTGGAAGCAATATATTGTACTAAAATGTTTACCTCGACATAAGACCTAGACCAAGCATTGGTCAGCTGGTTCACGTCAATATCGCCAGCCGTGAGCCTCTGCAGTGCCAACTCTGCTTTGCTGTCATAATCTAGGATGGTCTCTTCATCAACAAAATTTGTAAGAGCAGATTTTAGTTCTGTAAGAAAGAAAGGTGATTTTCAATTAAATTTTAAATTAATTACACTTCATAGAGCAGGTTTAAGTCGCACCTTACCATTTTCTATATAACATGGTATTTTGTGAAGCAGCATCAAACGCCCATGAAGATCACTGATGTTCTCTTGAACAGGGAATAGTAGAGGCACCTTCAGTACACAATTATGTCGTCCAGCCCTGAATTCGAACACGAACTCTTTCTCTGCTGCGCTGTTCGTCTTCCCTTTGTTTTTCTTCATTTCAGCTGCATACGCTGCAATATGTATTTTAAATAGCATTAGCATATAGTAGTAGCCTTACGCCTGAAGCATTCCTTTGCATATATTATCCATAGGTCTATATAATATTCGGACTAGTACCACATCTACTGTGTCAAGTTGCCAACATTTGAAACCTTGTATTGACTCAAGGCGTCCCTCTTTTTGTGTCAAATACCTGTTCGCGAAAAGCATCCACACAGCGGTACACTGGAGTGTTTTGATCGTGTTGGTTGATGCAGTCAGCTGACTACTGCCTCCAGTATGTGGCGTGTGGAGTGAGAACAGCCACTGCACTTTCGCAACAAGAACGACATGTGATAATTACAAGAGCAAGTTTTATTATATATTAAGCAATATTTATGGGATTATTAATTGAATGTGTTATGGATAGGATTCCACAGAATATTTGGGTTGAAATATATATTTAAACTTTCATGTGCCAGAAGCACTTTTGTCGTGCACTAACGCCCCCTTCTGGAAAAATGTGGATAAAATCTCAAACCCCATGGATCTAGAGTAGACAAAGTTTCAAAACTAAAATAAAAACTATTACAAATCTGATCTTGTTATGTGTCTAAACTAGACTGTACAGTTTTGGCTAATTATTCAGAACATAAACGTGTGTAACTTTCTGGAGGTGGCACGTCTCCTGCATGATTCCTTGAAAATAGAACATTAAAACCATGCTTTAGAACATTCTCCATGAGCTAGAATAATCTGTGGAAATATATAGCCAGAGGAAAAATATTTCCATCGAAACAAGGCCCTCCGCCAGGCCAAATAAGGTCTGTGGAGATGCAAGTCCTTTTATAGAAGGGCGCAAGCTTTTCATTGCAATAAACGCAACCAAAATTAAACTAGAAAACAAATTTTAAAAACGTGTTTTTATTTTAGTCTCTTTTTTGGACAAAAATGTACATACTGCGGTTTTAATATTAGGTCAAATGGTCCGTGTTCACATAATGATAATTATACACACACATTTTACATCGCAAATACAACGTTTATTTATTATGTCCATATCATTTGGAGAACAAAAATCGTATTATCGTTTGCTTTACAGAAACGCTTCGCTTGTGGTTTATGTGCACGCATAAAAGCGCGTCCGTGTGTTTTCTTGAAGTTTGAGTCAGGAAGGGTTAATCTATAAATATCTCTATTCATAAAAGACGAACAAACAGATGTATTGTTATTTGAATGGTACCATATATTTTATATGTATTTAGTAAATATTAACAGCATTGTACTTTTAATTCTTCATTACAATGTTCTAAATATTTTCTTTTTCAAGAGTATGTTTGTGTTATTTTACGCTTTCAATGAAAATGCGCAGATGCAGCCAGTCCCTCATACGATTGAACCGTCCCGTCATACCTCGCGTGGCCAACGGTTCACTTCACCGACTGTCTGTTCATTGAAACACTCTACGCGGCGTACTCAAGTAAAATTAGGGGAAATACTTGAAAACCAATACGCATTTACAAATACAATCACTTCGACGGCTCTCTGAACGTCCGATTGTGGTGGAGGGCTGTGCATTGTCGGGTCGCTGGCAGGGTTCGGTCGGGGAGGCAGGGGGAAGTGATGATGGAGCTGGAGACGGCCAGTAACAGAGGCGAACTGGGAGCAGTGGGGGACTCTCTGCAACCACAAACGCCCAGCAGACACGAAAAGAGCTTAGGACTGCTCACGACTAAGTTTGTTACTCTACTACAGGAGGCCAAAGACGGAGTTCTTGATCTGAAAGCCGTAAGTAAACAGACCACAGCCTTTGTTGTTAGCTAGCACATGTCATTTTGAGCCACCCGCTGCTGTCGTTGGGTTACATTCACTTTTGCTAGCATACTCATTAGCCTAGCCTAGCTGTGTGACAGGCAGATCCGAATAAATAACTCGAGCCTCTCGTTTATATTTCATAGTTTTCTGTTGCAGTGGTGGAGATACACACATTGGTTGTATGCCTCGTTTTAAATAGCCGAGGACTTTATAGTGGACCAACTTTAGTTGAACTTTTCAGACTCTGCCCCCTGCAGATTCAAAGTTTAAAAGTGGGTCATCTTTTGTCATTCTTTTCAGGACTAGCGCTTCTGCATCTTCACACATGAATAATTATTCTTCAATGACACTGACGCTTTGATGTATTAGCACCCAAAAGAAAACCTTCAAGTTTAAATTAAAATATATTCTTAGTGCACTGGCCAAACATTAAATACATTTTATATGATGCAAAATTCAAATGTAGTTTTTGAGTGATTGTTTACGTTTATTTTACTATATATTTACTGCAGCTGTTTTTCCCATGCTTTAAAATCTCCTCACCTGCTGTACACTGTACCCTGACAGTACCCATCAGAGGGTTTACATGTGGTTCACTGAGGGTGGTCAGATTATCAGCATCACACACGTTGTTGTTATCAATCATATCAGTCTGCTGAAAACTCTGTTGTATTGCACTTATTACATATTCTCACACCTAGTTGAGGGGCAGTTCTGTATTTGATTGTATTATAAAAATGTCCTTGTTTCTCTCTTGTCTATTAGGCAGCGGATACATTAGCAGTGCGGCAAAAGCGGCGCATTTACGATATCACTAATGTCCTGGAGGGAATTGGACTGATAGAGAAGAAGTCCAAGAACAGTATTCAGTGGAAGTAAGTAAACATTGGTGTGAATGTTCAGTTCACGAAACAGTAGTGCATCTTTTTCTACACCACCATGGTTCAGTAACAGCCAGTTGTGAACTACATGCTGTATCATCACCTTGTGGTTTTCAGTTTTCTATTGCACATCATTTTTGTATAGAGTCACGCCTCTGTCTTACATATTTTTGAGTGTTTTATGTCTTGTGTTAAAACAGCTCCATCAGTAGTAATAATTTACACGAAGAAGACTCAAATTTCTTTAATTCTAATCAAAACTAGAGATTAGGATCACAACTTGAAAGTATTGTCATTCATATTTTTTTCATAATTGAGAAGCTCTACTACAGCAGAGCTTCCATAGTCATTGTTCAAGTTGCTCTAGGTCTATGCAATGCATGGAAATGATATCACAACATTCAAATTGCATTTCACCTGCAAAAAATCAATTTATCATGATAAATTTGATTTAATGATTATGATTAATGATGATAATCCTTGTCACAATCCTCATCTTTCTTTTATCATCATTGCCATTTAATTCTGCTGTTAACTGTATGCTGATCTGACCCTTGTTTGTTTGTTTGTTTACTCTTATATTGACCTCAGGGGTGTTGGTCCAGGATGCAACACAAGAGAGATTGCAGATAAACTGATAGATCTTAAGGCTGAACTTGACGACCTCGCGCTCAGGGAACATGAGCTGGACCAGCAGAGAGTTTGGGTCCAACAGAGCATCAAGAATGTCACAGATGACTCCAATAATAGTCCATATCCTTTGCATTTCTCTGGATATTTGTGTTAATTAACAATGTTTGTGCCACTAAGCCTAACCTTAAATGTGTCTATTTGCAATACATTTCTATGATCCTTAATTCGCTTTTACTATGGCTTATGTAAAACATGAAGATCTCTGTGGAGTTTTCAAAGGTAATTCTTGTCACAACATTGCAGTTATAGTTTACTTTACTTGCATGTCTAAAAAAGCAATTTGTTGCAGGTGACACACTTCTTGCGATCCGTGCTCCAATTGGTACGCAACTAGAGGTGCCCATCCCTGAAACTGTAAGTGAATATCTTTCCGTTGGCTCTTGAGTACTCCCGTGTAGACATGTGTTGTAACTGTCTATATCTGTGCGTAGGTGGTTAATGGACAAAGAAAATATCAGATTCGTCTCAAGAGTTCTTCTGGACCTATAGAAGTCTTGTTGGTCAATAAGGACCCGTCCAGTGCCTCTCCTGTAGTTTTGCCTGTTCCTCCTCCAGATGATGTTCTCCAGAGTCTTCCAGCCCCTACCTCGCTGGCACCTGCTGCAGCCTCACAGGTCAACACAAGTGTTCTTATTTAAAGGGGCACTATGTAACTTTTCTTACTGTGAGCAGGGTCATCTCTTCACATATTGACCCGGCCTGACCTGTAATTTGGCCTGGTGATGTCACCTGCTTGTCTCCATGTATATGGAGAAGCTTAATGCTGTTCCATGCTGTGGAACATTTGCTGCAGAGCAATAGCATTTCCATTGAAAGAAGCAGGTCACATATCCTCCACCAGAAAAGTTACATAGTGCACATTTTTAACTGTGTAAAAATACAGTTTGGGCTAAAATCTGACTTTTTCACAAGCAGATCTCCAAAACAGGAGTCACTTCAGTGAAATCTGGTTCCACTCCAACATCAGTTACTGCAACCAACCTCCCAACCAAAACAGCAGGTGCAAAAAAATATTACACTTAAATCAAAATATCAGATGTATGTACGGAATCTAATATTTTTGTGACTAAAACTTTTCTTTTAAAATTAGAACCAACAACCACCGCTCCTCTCATCCCAACAACAGAGACTCCTACAGTTAGTCAACAACTTCAGTCATCTGCTTCTTTGGACAGTTCAGCATCATCTGCCTCTGCAGTATTTGAGCCTATTAAGTCAGATCCCTCTGAATGTGAGTTATTGTTTACACTCTTCTTTATTAGGTTTTACACATGATAGCAATGTATTGTTTCTATACAACAGATTCTAATAGTGCACTTTTTAAATACTTATTTTAAATGAAATAATTTTGCTGTTTATTTTGGTGACAGAAAGAATCAGGCATTGAATAAAATAAAATGCAGAGACTAGAGAAGTAGAGCCACATTTGGCTATGATAAATGTATCACATACTTTGAAGCAAGAACAAGGCAAAACATGAGAAGAGTTTGTATGAAAAATCAAAATGTCCCAGATTTTGTGATCCATGCATGGATGTCATCATTTATTTGTCTTCTTTATCTGTAATTTATAATTGTGTAATTCTCTTTATAGTGTTGGACTTTCCCAAAGAACTGTCTGAGATGTTTGATCCCACAAAAGGTGACGGTATAGTACATATACTGTAATGTAATCCATTTATACATGTATATTAAATAACATGACTGCTGTTAAGGGGGTTGATAACACATCATGTGTTCATTGTGGCTCCTGTTATTGGGTGGAATTCCATGTATTACACTGTTCAACTGTAACATTTCTCTCTTTTATGTTATATAGAGATTATGGGGGGAGATTTCTTGGAAGACCTAATGTCCTCTGAAGGTAAATGAATATGTTTATATTGTACACAAACCTATTACTGCATTCTTTTTTTGTCTTGCATTTATGGCTCTTCTAATGTCTTTGACCACCAGTGTTCTCGCCACTCCTCCGTCTGTCCCCACCACCTAGTGACCATGACTACATTTATAACCTGGATGAGACGGAAGGCCTTTGTGATCTGTTTGATGTCCCAATATTAAACCTCTGACCTCAAAGATTGTTCTGAGAAACTTCTTCAAACATGCTTTTGTACCCTGCTTTTGTAACTCTCTCATGGACAGCAAGTTCAAAGAGGTGCGTAAAAGACATTGTTGCTCTGACCAGCACTCGAGCTCACCTCCCTTGGACCAAACTCTGCCTGAGTTGTATAGAAGTAAAAATCTCACAAGGATTTGATTCAAACAAATGATAATCTATTTTTGGATTATTGTGTATGTTTCTATCTTGTATCATGCTTGAGTGAATGTGTGGGTGTTTTTACATGTTTCAGATGTTTCCTATCAGGTCAATAATCAAGAAATGGTGAGCACAGCTTTTCAATGGCAGCTGCTCTTGCATGGCATGAATATGTTCAAATACAGGTGTAAAGTATGCACTGTTCTCTTGTATATAGAAAAATATATATTTTGTAAAACTAACACAATTCTATTGTGTAGTAACCATATAAATTTGTATAAAGGTTGTTTATATAAATAGTTTGATACCAGTGTAAAAAAAACCCTGCGTATCTTTGAATAAGTTGTTTTTAAGCTTTAGTGATGTCTGAGTTAAACACTGTGAATGCAGTGTGATTTATAAATCATGAGATGATAATGCTGATGAACTAAACAGACATGCTAAAGGTTTGACAAAGGACCAAAACACTGCAGGGGTTTATACAAATGTTTTACATGTTTGTAAATCACATCAGCTCTACTGCATATTAGACTGTGTGAAACAGACTAAATCTGTTTTACTGTTTGTTTTTTCTTTGTTTCTGTTGTACATCAGAGAGGGTTCCCACAGTAATAATCTATTTGTAGAAACAATGTGTATGTAAAAGCGTTTCTTTTCACTGCTTCAGTGAGCATAGTCACCAAGTCCAAGTAATCACTTTTTATATTTGCGCGTCTTTGTATATTTGGCACACATCCTTTTTGGTTTTTTCATTTAATGTACCTTCTGTTTGTATTTCTGTTTGATGCTGCCCATCCCCTTTTCTCTAACCATTTCAGTACAGTGCACAGATGTGCAGCAATGTATAAGTGATGGGTGCATTGTTAACTTACAAATGTTGCCATAATTCATCATCCTACACCGTCTTTCAAGAAATGTTTTGAGTTAAAGTGCTCTGCCATGCTTTTGTTCAAATTGCAGCTTGTATAGTAGCATTTATTTTTTTATACATGCTTCATATGACAGGGTTGTAGGCTTTCTGTCTAAGGTTGGACATAATCTCTAAGAATTTAAGTTCCCCTTTATCAATGCATCTGGATTGATGCACCTTACATCACTGTGGATGGACTGGACCCTCTTGACCCACGAGGTCAGCAGTGTGCCATCTAGTTTGGCCAGTGTTGTGAACTGTGGTTTAGAAATCAGCAGTTGGAGTCTTTAAGGAGACTCAAGCCAGCAGGCTCAACACCAAGCTAAAGATGTAAGCATAAAATAAACAATTGTGTGGGAAAAAATGTCTTATTGGTTCTTTATTGAAAAAAAACAAAACAATAGGGAACACTGCCTATGATATGACTATCTTTTTGGCTACATGTGGGAGTTATTTCCTGCAAGAAAAAAAAAGATGTCATTCCATTTCCAATATGCAACAGCAGTGAGGCTTATCAGACTTGTAAAGCACGATACAGGGGTAAGTCATTATTATAGGCCTATTACAGTAGAGACCACTTGGCCGCTGACTTTTCTCAGCCAATGGATAATTGAGACAGCAGAGGGCGGCTGTGTCTTCTGTTTCTACAAATTCGTTCACTCAGCGCTCGCCTCTTGAAAATAGTCTCTAGTTGTCCAATTTGAGTAGTCTACCACCAAAATAGCCTAGGCTTATAAAACATTCACAGGTTTGTGTTGTTATTTAGCCTTCAAGTTTAAAGAGGCAGCGCAATGTAGGCTTTTACTTTGAAAGGGTGCACTTTAGTGAAGTGTTTATGTCACAGCCGGAAGTGGTCGCGCTTAATTCCGACTCTCTTGACAGCGGACATTTGGTGAATAACTTCACCCAACCCGGAACTTTTTCAGCTGGTTAAAAAGTCCTAAAACTTTACCAAGACTTTTGTGCTATATTTTTTAACATTTTGAATGTTATCGCAAGTAAAGTGACTTGTGTAAAGTGACTTCAGCTTAGTGAAAAACAATCAGAGCAAATGTGTGCGGTGGTTCCCGCAGGACAGTAATCCTCGACTTGTCTTCTTGTACCAGGTAGGACCATTCGGTAGGACTCGGGACAAAGCTGCAGGTCTATATAGTCTACTATAATAACCTTCTGTAGAACACATGCATTCACAGTAAGAAGCAGAGCTTTGGCCTACGTTCTGAGGCCAAGTCAAACTTTTTGTAAACATTTTTTTTTTTTTTAATGTTTCTATTCTGCCTAATCTTGGTTCTAATGTTGTTTTGTTTAACCAGTTTTCCTATGGATGCTATCTCATGCAAATGATTAGCCAAGGCGTTTATTTAGTAGCTTACGATGTCAGGTCTGGAATTCCTGGCAGCTGAGACCCTCCCACTCCGCTGTGGTGGTCCGCAGGGAGCTGAGGTGAGGGCTCTGGGCCGGGGTAGACCCTCACCCTGAACCCGGCTGCAGCTCAACAAAAGGCGGAGCTTGTAGATTTAAGCCTAATGAATCAAAGTGTTCATCACTGAACAATTCATGACAGCTGCTGCTAAAGCAGTCGTTTGGACTGATTCATTTTCATAGATAAATTCAATTGCACGCATCACAGATTTAGGCACTAAATCATTTTTTTAAATGAAGGAAGGCAACATTGTACCCTTATGAATAACACTGAAGTCTCCCTCATAAAATTAGGCATAGATGTGATTTGTTAATTATATTGGCATATAAGATGATCTATTGTCACTGTGCAAATGTGATTGTAGCTTAACCCTTTATAGATGGGGGTTAATGTTGACCATAATCATTTCACACTTTTTCAGACACAGGCCTATAGTTTTGCATCACAAGGTTGATGGCAACCTGCAACAGGTACAGACATAGACCTCAGCTCAGGATTTTAAAACACAGAAAAGCAATTAAATCATTTGTCAAGCAAAAAGTTGCAGCAGAGTTTGTTTGTTGGTCTCACAAATGTGCAATAACCAGTCAAATATCAGCTTTTATACCACACTTGTTCTTGTTTGACAGAGACTCTGAGACAGACTAAAAGCGATGATACAAAGGTTTTCATTATTGTGGTTATCCATTTCTAAACCTGTGAATATTTGGTAAGATAAGCAGCACATATTAGTGCTCCACCAGGCTTGCCCCGACATGAGCATACAGCCCTGTCATCCACAGATACCCAGAAATATGTCTGTGATCTCCCCAGGAAGTGCGGTATGTGTGTATTAAAGAAAATAATAATAAAGATTAGATTCAAATTATTTCAAATGTTTATTTTGATAAATATTAGCATAAAATATTGGTTTGTGATTACTGTCTTAATTGATCAAATTTAGTGGATTGGTTGATAGGCACAAAAAGCTATGTCACATTATTATAGAAATTCTAATCATGTCTTTGTGGAGAAGTCCTGATCATGGTTTACTTTTGAGCTTGCTTTTTTGTTCAATCACAAGTAAAATTTCAGGCATGCACACATAAGAAATGTTTTTGACTAACTCTAAAAACATCCAGAATAGAGAACTGAGTAGGTGTTCAGATGGAGCAAAGGGTTAACTCAGACGAGCTCTGGCGCTTCATCCTGTACTAACGATTGTATGGGACTGTCCTTCTGGATAGTTTCCACGTGCTGAGTCTGCGAGGAAAGAAGTAAATGTAGGAAGGGGGGAGGGTTGAAGTACAACATCTTCTGTAGCTCTGAGAATACTGTGAGAGCTGAGGAGGAAGTGAGTCTGACGTCTGCTGGGAGCAGGGACCATCTGGGGAAAGTGAAGTCTCTGCAGTGACTAAAAAAAAAAAAACATTTAGCAGTCTCAGCTTTACAGTGCAGCATCTACTGTAAAAGAGGAACAAAACTTTCATAATGAAAATAACTCTGATCAGTGTTTAGTGAATCACTTTGTTTTTTACCTTTATAGGAACTGGTGGAGTCAATAGGTGCCAAAATGCCACAACAGAAGGATATAGTAAAAATTGCCATCCAGATGCCTGGGGCGTATCCTCAACTCATACAACTGGACCAGGTAAATGATATTATCTGTTAACATAAT
Source organism: Periophthalmodon schlosseri (assembly GCA_000787095.1). NCBI lineage: Eukaryota > Metazoa > Chordata > Actinopteri > Gobiiformes > Gobiidae > Periophthalmodon > Periophthalmodon schlosseri. The sequence continues at coordinate 137,136 of KN483157.1, read as the reverse complement.
GCTAAACGCAGCTATTGATGATTTAAAATTCCTCAACATTTTTTCTTGCTCTTTGATCCTGTATGGACGTGGCTATTTTAACATTGATAAATTCAGTATTGATATAATTCAAACCATATGTTGAATTGTGAAACATGGAAAGATGAGCTGTGTACCAAGCTTATCACTTCCCCAAGTACACCTTAGTACAGTTGTAGCTGCTGCCAAACCCACAATGCTTGTAGATGACAGAATAATAGCAATAATGGTATGTTTTAGATATATATTAGCAGCAGACTAAATATGGTATTAATGATAACATCACATGCAATTACAGGTAGACAAATATATTAGATACACCCTCTACCATTTTTGGTAGTGTTTGTACATAAACATATTATGTAGCTGTAGCTTCACAATTTTGCCTCTTGTTTTCCCTCCATGGCCTAGGTGTCCCCAAACACACAGTTGGGATGAACTAATCTGAGAGTAACCATTGGGTCTACCACAAAAAACAAAGACATTTGAGGGGCTGACCACCATCTGACCACTAAGCACATAATAGTAAAGAGCCAGACATGGGCTTAAACTTGCTTATTTTGTTAACATATAAATGGTGCAGTTTAGGATTAATTTACTTTGAGTATGGTTTAAAAACTAGTCAACTGGTCTGTCATTCAAGAGTTGCCATCAATTCCTCTTTTCAAGTTATACAGTCCTAAATATGCCTTTGTTTTGGGGTCTAAATTGTGGTTTTAAAAGTTCTGAAACATTCTGCTTGGCACAATTTGCACAGTTTGCTTCCGAAAATAGATCATGAATAGGAAATGCAGTCTATTCATCAGTCTGTTTTTTCTATGTACAGAAAAAGCCTCTGTCTGCTGTAATAAAGGAAGTCTGTGATGGGTAAGTCAGCCATGACCACTTTCAATGTCATAATTATCTGGGATGTGTTTTTGCACATGTTTTCTTTTCTGTGTTTAGTTGGAACCTCCCAGGTCCAGACAATTACGCTTTGCAATATGCGGATGGAGTGCAGACCTATATTACTGAATCAGTAAGTTGT
>KN483157.1:115887-136019 GCA_000787095.1 Periophthalmodon schlosseri | reverse complement strand
GGATGTTAATTGTTAATGTGTTTACTCAGGTCACAGTATAATCGTTAATTGTGGGAATTTTAGAAGAGAAAATAAGTGCTTTTATTTAATCTATTTTTCCAGAAAAGTAAACTTAAACGTATGTTGTTGTTTTTTTTCTTTTTTAATTTGGCTGTTAATGTGACATTAACTTTATTTATATTGTTTAGAAAGTTTGATTTCATAAAGCTGGTTTCATACTACAGGAATACTGGAAAGATAGCGTGAATAAAAGTGAATTAAGGATTGTTTGGTCATGATGTCAGTAATTGAGAATAATTGTAAAAATATGATTTTTCTCCTTTCAATAAAAGCAGCACTAACATTTAATATCGTGACAGCCCTAGTAAAGTGTATTAGCACCAACACTAAACTGGGGCGTGATGGTGTGTGATAACTAACACAAGAAGCAGAAAACAGCTGGAAAAACACTCAGGGTGTCGGGTAACTTTTCAGAGATCCACTGTTTGGCATGGAGACAATCTATTACGCAGTTCTTTTCAAATGCAAAACTGAACTTTTACCTTACCTATTTCACTATAGTAACAAAACATGTTTCTAAATCCAATTTTAAGTCAGAATGTTAGGGTCTATAACTTTTGTTCTTAAAAATAAACATAAAATATTAATTGTTTACCTTATCAGTCACTATTAAGATTAAAATTAAAGAAACAGTTTGAAAAGCAGTTACAAGTTAACAGTTTACCTCAAGAAGCGTTTTTCACACCTGCTTTAACCTGCATGGTGCTGTACTCTGTATTTAAAAATGTACATGGCGTCAGTGCTTATCTTTACCAACTGTCACTGTGTGAAATATCACTAGAGCAGTTCTTAGCATTTTGTGGTCTGAGTGAGTCAAAGCCAAAGGTACTTTATTTATATACCTTCATTGCTCATGTCACATGCTCATCTCTGTGTTTGTGTTGCAGAATCGCCTGGACATTAAGAATGGCTGCATTCTCCGTCTGACCAAGGCCCCGGTCAGTCTGCATCCACCAACCTCCTAACTGTTTCACACCTCTCATCACTCATTCCTCCACCTCTATTTATCCTACTGAATATTTCCCTGTGTAATTGTACAGTACTGCACAGTTAAGTCAGTAACACTTATAGGCCTGCTCCACACTTCTACAGATATTTAACACACACTTTTGAAACACTACAGATATAGAAGTTGTACATTTATGCAATTGTCAGAGTCATTATTAAATATTTTGTGTGTACCTAATGAGGGATTACACCATCTTGTACCTATAACATTCTGTTTTTGGGCAGTGTGGCCTTGCATAGGACTGAACAGAATTGTTTGTTGTTTTGCATTTGCCTGGTGTAATATTATAAAAACTATTGAGTAGGGCTGTGCTATTAATCACATTTATTCTGTTCAGAATGGTATGTGTGCTCGTTCTGCCACTCAAAATCTGAACCATAAACACTTTTCTAATCTACATAGGCATATGTGAAAGTGTCACAAAACAGACTAGTAAAATATATTATACTGTATGGGCAATACTTACTCACTATATGATCATTGTATAGAAAAAATATAATTATAATAATTATTACAAATTATTATGATTTCAGTTATGAGCCAAATAATTGTGATTTAAATTTATTTTTGTCATAATCGAGCAGCCCAACTTCTGAATTCATTGTAGCTGTTAGAATAATGCTATTAATTGGGCAACTCTTGTCTGTTAAGTGCCTTGGTCTGACCCTTGCTTTTACTGGGAAAATGACTAGGAGTTTGTTAATAAAGGAACACATTATAACATTAAGTATTTCAGCTTGTTTCCCGTATATCTTTATAGTTGTAGTCTCCCATATTTAATTTACATATGTTGTGTGATTATAGGGTCGTTGTGCGGAAGATTTGTTCAAAGGCATCCAGAGCTCAGATTCAGGAGTGCGTTGTGATTCGCTGAAGGAACTGGCCAGTGTATCCACAGATGTGACCTTTGCACAAGAGTTCATAAGCAGAGATGGACACCTACTGTTGGTCAAGATAGTAGAGGACTCCCATGAGTAAGACTTTAAATCGTCATGCGGCACACATATACAATATAATTACAAAACATGTTATCTAGTTTCGATTTTAATCCTTCATTTTGTATGTTGTATCGTCTAGGAGTGCTGTTATCATGACACATACACTAACTGCCTTTATGGAACTGATGGATCATGGAATTGTTTCGTGGGAAAACCTCTCAACTGTCTTCATCAAAAAGGTGGCATATTTACAACTTTATTTTTTTTTTTTATGTTGCTTTCTTCCTCTTCTGTGCTCATTCATTTTCTTGTTTCAGATTGCTAGCTTTGTCAATGGGAAGTCATCCGATGCATCTATCCAGCAGGTTTCTCTAGACATTCTGGAAAGTATGGTCCTGAGCAGTCATAGCTTATTTCTGCAGGTTAAAAATGAAGTGACCATGGAGCGACTAATAGCTCATCTCCAAGTGTAAGTACATTTAAACAATTAACAGATATAGTTCATAGTAACTACACTAGTGTAATTCTAGTTCAGATTGAGGCTGTCTGTCCCCAGTATGTCCATGGTAAATACAATATACACTTAGTAGTGTCTGAATTGTTGTAGTGTAGTATTGTATTGCCATTATAGAGAAGATTAAGGGTCCACCACCTGCTTGTCCCCATTGAGATGTTATCGCTTTGCTTTTCCTGGAATGCACAATATAGTAAATTACAGGTGATTTTATTTGCTACAAATACCTGAAAAAGATACATATGTGAGTGGACTTGCCTCTCCCCAGATCTGCCATAGCAATAACATCTCCATGGTGACGGGACCCTCCTCCAGAAAAGTTACATAGTTCACCTTTAATTTCTTTGATGTTTTATATGAAACACTATATTCATTTGTGAAATTTACCACAGTTTACCCACAACTGCTGGAAAGGCCCCTGCATTTAAAACTACAAAAAATATAACATAAATTTGCTAATTTGGTGCTGTTTATACAATTACTTACAGTTTTTATATTTCAGGACAAACCAGCTGATACAAACCAAAGCTATGGCTCTGCTTATGGCTTTACTGCAGACGGCTGGAGACTCAGACAGAGAGGTACGACTGAACTAATCCCTTTGTAAACACTCATATTTCCACTTGGCTCTTTTCTGTTTCTTTTTGCTGCCACAGAATCCTACTTGTAAATGCTTCTTGTTCCTCTTATTTAATTCAAAGATAATTTGATTTGATTTATTGGCAAAGTAGATTACAACAACTGTTTGTGTTGATTTATTGGTTTTAGAATTCACTTGTCAGTGTAGACAGTGGAGCTGTTGTTGTTTTGGTCTATCACTGCTGCTCTCTTATTGTTGGATTATTGGACAGAAAACAGTTCCCTCATTCATTACTGGCCTTACAGTCTTTGTCGCTACGAGTTACACACTTCCTCATAATTAGAGTAGGTCAACAGTTACACCCTTCTTATCGGCCTGACTCAATGACGTGCTCATGGTATGTGGTTGAGTGTGCAGTACAATTAACTGAAATCTCACCTACCTTTTTGTATTATGACTCTGTAGCACCATCTCATGTTAAAAGTATGAAATTGCACTTCAACCTGTCCTCTCTCTTCCAGGACATGTTTGAGTTTCTGAATAAGAAAAATCTGCGGCAATACATCTATAAGGTGAAGCAATCCAAATGATGCAAATTATTGTTTTTACATTCTGTCTTTATTGTAGGCCTAAAAACATTTATTATTAAACATATTTTTATTTTCAGAACATTATTCATAGTTCAGGTTCGGTCCAGGATGAGATGGCCCACTACCTCTATGTGCTCCAATCAGTGACATTAAATCATTTAGAGCCCAGAATGAGGACACCATTGGACAGCTACAACCAGGTAAGGTCAATGAAAATATTAGTAGAACTTTGTTTGGATTGCTAATGCTAACCCTTTACTTAATATTGGTTTAGGTCCATAAAGCTAATAATATTTTCTTCTTATTGATCAGGAACAAAGAGACATCCTCCATCGCTTAAGACAGGCCGCATTTGAGACAGAACCTGAAAACAATTTGACCCATGAAAGACGGCGCTCGCTGTGTGCAAAGGAGTTTAAGAAATTAGGCTTTTCTGTGAGTTTAAATCTGATTAGATTCTAAATGTATTTATAACTGCTTTATAACATTTTCTCTCCCCTTCAATCATTAGAACAATAGTAATCCTGGGCAAGATTTGGTTCGAACACCTCCGGGACTGTTGGCGTTGGACACTATGCTTTATTTTGCCACACGGTATCCTGATGCATACAGCAGGGTGAGCAGCATAATTGGCTAGTTTATGTGTTAAATTTGATACAGATGATGCTTTACATTTGTTTATAATGCGTTTCTCTCAGTTTGTGCTGGAAAACAGTAGTAGAGAAGACAAACATGAGTGTCCTTTTGCCAGGAGCAGCATCCAGCTCACTTTGATCCTGTGTGAAATCCTTCGAATTGGAGAACCTCGTACGTACAGGGCTTTGATGAAAACGCTGGGAGCTTTGATAGGCAATTTTAATTCATCTTGTCAAATATTGTTTCTGTCAAAAGCCTCAGAGACTGGATCAAACTACCACCCGATCTTCTTCAGTCAGGACCGACTTTTGGAAGAGCTCTTCTGTATTTGTATTCAGCTCCTCAACAAGACGTGGAAAGAAATGAGAGCCACACAAGAGGACTTTGATAAGGTACAATGATGCGCAATACACATTCGCTATAGCCTTATTTACACTTACTATTATTTTATACAAATGTTATTATTCATGACTGGACAGAGGCAAATAGATGGACAACAGAAACACAATATATTTCACACTAGTAAAAGGGCATTTGGTCACACAGGGGTTTGTTGTGGAGAATTTGTATTCTCAATTCATTCTTATGTTAATTGCCTGTGACATGCCTCCATACAAAGCACAGACGGTGTCTCTGAACAACATGGTGACCTTACACACACATTCTTGTATTTATTGTCAATCCAACTTTAAGCAGAAGGGCATTGTCGAGGTGAAATATTGAAAACCCAGTCCTCATAAAAGGCAGAAGGACTCAGCTTTTGTTCTGGGTCACATTTCCCCCGTCATCAGACTTTCACAAAGCACTCTCTCGATAGTTATAAAACTTAGCCACCCATTGACCCTTTAGGTGCAGGCCGTGCTCCATGACAGTAGAGCAGCTTTTGTTTTTTACTCTTGGCCCCCTGCCTCGGCTGCTCTGGGGCAAGGACAAAGGGGCATTAGGTGGACAAAGAGAAGCGTGGTAGGCGGCAAAAACAGAGGGACTAGGAAGCGTGAGAGACAAAGCCCCCAAGCCATCGGTAGCAATTACAAATCAACACATGAGATGTAAACTAAGGCAAAGGTCAGAAAACCTGAAATAGAAAACGCTGAATAGGTAAAATATAAGTAAAATGTTGATCAGTAATTCTGTTTCATTTTTGGCAGCAGCTTTCATGCTCAAAGTATGGGTAGTCTGTGCTAACGGTCATTCTTCACATAAGTCCTGTGTGTCCATGTGCTGCAGGGTTTAGGGAGCCACGCCTCTTATTGGCCAGAGCATCTGACAGAGGGGTGGACAGGGGCAGTGACACTAACAGGGTGTCTGTTTACACAACAGCCACAGGCCTGTACCTCTGCTGTCATGTAGGTGACAGGCCATTCACTTTCACTGAGCCAATGACAATTTTAGAGTGCATCATTTTGAACTAAAACTAAATGATAGAGAAAATCAAGAGGATTTAAAGAAGAAAACATGGAGGTAAGCTGATGTTCAGTTCTAATGGTTCTATGGTATGTTTAGTAATATCTATATCTGTTTTCTGTATCATAAATGAAGCTACTTACTACACATTATTATATTAAAAGACTAATATTTAGTTATTTGTTACACGGACAATAATCAACAAATGGTATTAGCATACTATTTATTTACCAATAAGAACAGGCCTTTTTACATTTGTAGATCAAACTAAACTAATAGCCTGCTGATTATGTTAATATGAATGATGAATATTTTAAATTGTATGTTCTATAGAATATCCATTTCATATGTGCAAATAAGTCAATTTCCTATTTGTTCACCAATTGTTCACAATCTATCAATGGGTGTGAACGACAATGATCTAGGTCAGCAATCGAGGCAGTGCCAGACTCGGCTATGTCAGCTCAACAATATTGATTAGACCATAGACTTAAATTTAATTGAAACTACATCCTCAACATTGAATCAATAGAACGGATAAATATGTTTCCAATTAGATTGGACTTATTAGACTATTTTAGGGAAACCGAGGTCACCCACTGTCGCTATACAGATGTACCATTTTAATCGGTCATGCAGAAATTCTACAGCTGACTCTTTGTCTTTGTATCTGACTATTATAGTTATTAATAAGTGTGCTTAAGAAAATGGAGGTGTTCCATAGATAGAACAGGGGGAAAGCTCTAGAACTTATAGATGAGGTGTGAACTAATACAAAATGATTACAATTAGAGTTTAATAAACAACAGGACAAAAACAACTTCTTACTTTCTCTTAATTGCATAAAGATGTTTTTGCACTGGTTTTCATTTAACATTTCAATACAAGATTACATCTTGTTTTTTGCTGCCCTCTATACAGTTTAAATATTAAAGTAGTTTGAACTACACTGCTTTTGCTCCCATCTTTCAAGTTGATGTAAACTTTACTAGTGCTGGTGAGGGAAACTTTCTTTCTGTGTGGCAACCTTCAACACGTCATGCCCTTTCAGGGACCAGGCGAACATAATGTCAGTGAAAATTAATTTGAGAAAAAACTGCATCCCTGCTCTACACCTAGCTGGCTATCTTCTAATATTTAAGACAAAGTTTGTAGCCTGCAGACAAGAAAAAAGTTATACATTTACTATCACTAACAAACTGCTCATTATATTTGATTATCTGAATAAATAAATGGCTGAACCTCTTTGTGCTCTCAGGTGATGCAGGTGGTGAGGGAGCAGATCACACGAACACTATCCAGTAAACCAACGTCTCTGGAGCTTTTCAAAAACAAAGTGAACGCTCTCAACTACAGTGAGATCCTCAAACTACGGCAGACAGAGCGCTTACACCAAGAAGAAACTCTGGCTCCACCTGTGCTGTGAGTGGACCTGGAAACACAAATGATTATACACTGATTAAATAGACATCCTAATAATGGTATTTGTTTTAGTGAGCTTAAGGAACGTCTGAAGCCTGAGTTGTTGGAGTTGATTCGTCAACAGAGACTTAACCGGTTGTGTCAGGGAACCATGTTCAGAAAGATAAGCAGCCGGCGGAGACAAGGTTAGATTGAAAAGTACAGATGAAAATAAATGTAAAATAATTACATTTGCATGACTTGTCAATTGGATTTTTTTACAGATAAACTATGGTACTGCCGCTTATCACCCAATCACAAAATGCTTCACTATGGTGATGTGGAGGAGGACACTGACATCCCACCAATCGAAACACTACAAAAGAAAAGTATGTTAAGTAATACAGACAAAAAAACAATTCATTTTAAGACAGTTCAATTACTAAATTCCCTTTTAAAAGTAGTGAGTTAAAACTGAGTATGGATGATGTTGATTTTACATTTTCAAAGGAATCTATTTAATTACTATAATTTATTAATAAGATGTTGCCACTGTTTCATTTTGTTATTTATTTATTTATTTTTTGTAGTTCCTGTGGCAGATATCAAGGGTTTGCTGACAGGAAAAGACTGCCCGCATATGAAAGAAAACAAAGGAAAACAGACAAAGGTTAATTTAAAAATACTCGACTAAAAGTCTTATGAAAATTATAATAATAAAAATAATAATAATAATATACAGGTAGAAGTACTAATATGCATGTTTGTTTTTTTGTTTTTTTCCATACAGGAAGTGTTGGACCTGGCTTTTAGCATCACATATGATGTAGAGGACAGTCTGAACTTTATTGCCCCCTCTAGAACTGATGTGAGTCTAATCCCGAAACATAATCATTTATTATTTCTCGGCTTAAGCAGGAATTTTATTCATCTCATTGGAGAACTAGAATATTATTTATTATATAAAATGTTCAGTGTACAGGTCAACAATGCACCCTTTCTCTGAGTGTCTCGAAAACAACTTGGTGGTCTGTATACAACTTATTTGCTGTCGAGATCGACAGCCCTATTCAAAATCCATACAATCAGAAAAAGCACCACAGACAATGTGATGCCTGTGGCAAGTTGAATGATGGAGAATGGTTTCAGACCTGGACTGACTTAATTCATCACTGATAAAAGCATATTTGAAACAGTTCTATAGCTAGTCCAGATAACTTTTATATGCTGTAAATGACTAGACAAACATATGGTATGTTACTCATGAAACATTATTAACGTTATTATCCATGTATTTTTTCTTTATGTAGAGTATGTAGTTTGTATCTAGTTTCCATGTGATCACTCAGGTGTGTATGCCCTCTCCCTGGTTTGTTTCAGTTCTGCCTGTGGACAGATGGCCTGAGCGTTCTTCTTGGCCGAGAAATGAGCAGTGAGTCCATGCGCAGTGAGCTGGAGATCCTCCTGTCCATGGAGATCAAGCTGCGGCTCCTAGACCTGGAAAACGTTCAGATTCCTGAGACTGCGCCAGCCGTTCCCAAACCACCCAGCAACTACAACTTCTGCTACGACTTAAGCCAAACTGAACAATAGTATCATCAATTAATATACAGAATGTGTGGAAGAAAATGTGAGCCCAGTTCAGTTCATTCCTGCACTTAAATATGCAGTCCATTTAGAGACACTTTCTACTTTGAGTATTCTGCTCAGGGCAGTGGACATGGCACTGTTTTTAAATTAAACATTAGGTACATTTTACGATTCGCTGCCTACCAACCACTACCACCCTCATCGGCCTTCATCCTCTTTCTCTGAACTCAATTAAGTCACAGTAATAATTCAGGACTAAAAGATCTGAATGTGCACAAACCTATGGTATCGAAACCTCATAATTGCTCCAAAGTACCATTGTCAATCTTTGAAAGCAGGTACTGCACACAGATGTGTGGCTGTCAACTTTAGTGCTATTATTTCTTCGAGATTTTGGCAAATCTCAAGACTGATCTTTCGCATTAAGTTTACAAATACAGGATCCTTTTTATATTTATGTCTGTTTTTTTTTTTGTTTTTTTTTCATCTTAAAACATAGAATTTGGTACTTTTTTATGAATTTTTACTTTTAAGAATAACATGCCTCTGGTACACATTTGACCCACATTTGTTACCACTATGACTTATGTGTTTTAAATTATGAATGCTCATTTTAACACAGAATAGTACATTTATACCTGAAAATTGTATTCATTGTTTTATAATGGTACTTATCTGATGCACATGTTATAATGAAAATGTGTCCTGTGGTTCGTTAAAATACAATCAAAAGAGATTCTTCAGTGTCCCACATTCTTGATTTTGTTTCCAGATACATGCATAAACTGTGTTGTACAGCATTACCCACTAAACATAAATAAACAATTGTTTATTGTAACAAATGGAACGGTTTGCCTGTGTGTTTTGTTACTAAAAAGATGCATTACACAAACAATAGTCATTGTTCTTGACTAAATACTTTGGACCAAATACAGATGTGGGTAAATTAAACAGTGACTTCTTGGACTGTGAAGAGAAACTAGTCTACAAATGCATTTGTCTGATCAAGTAAAATTATTGAAAAATGACAAAAAGATTGTACTGTATGTATGTATTAACTTGCATCAAATAATTACAATAAAAAAATATTCTGACAAACCTAAAAGTGCCTTTAGATAAAGGTAGAGACAATGTCAATTTATTTTATCTCATTTTATTTTTTGCATACAGCACTTCCAATGGATATTTTATAGACCTATTACTGTATGTTCATAATTAACTATTAAATAAATATATCTTGGTCAAGGGGAAAGGAATACCTTCATGTGGTGATTTACCACAATAAAATAAAATGGCCCTCTGAGGGTATAGCAAGCAAAAGCACCACAATTCAACATACATTTTTATATAAATGGTCAATATTTCAACAAAATGTAGTTTTGTGTTTTGTATTAACCATTTTGCAATATACATTTAGTATTCAGTATTTTATAGTTTTAGTGCAATAGTTCAGTGTTCCTTTCATTTGTACCGTTTACAAAAGTGAAGGCTGATGAGTGTAAGCTTTGGTCAGTAAAATACGTTTTCTCACAGTGTCAAAGGGAAGGTGCGAACTCAGTCCCACCTATAAACTTACACTGAATGTTTTCTATAAAGGGCAGTAGTGTTTGAAATTTTTCCACAGTTGTGAGAGAAATGTTTTTGCACCTCGAGATGTCAAGCGTTTTGAGTCGTTTGCAGTGCTGTGCCAAAATGGACAGGGACCTAAAAGAATGAAAAACATGAGCCTAGAGAGACAATACAAAGATGCACAAATATGTTTTAAAATTCTAACCTGTCAGTTATATTGTTGCAACAGGAGAGTGAGAGGTGCTGCAGTCTGTGTAGAAATGGAGCAGCTAGAGCCACCCCCCTGTCACTGATCTGTGGGCATCCACTGAGGTCCAGGTGGGTGAGGCTGCGGCAGTGACAGGCTACAGACACTAGACTAGCATCACTAATTTCAGGGAGCATTGCGAGGGACAGGTGCTGGAGATCTGGGTACTGCAACACCTAAATGAAAAACAAAAGATTACAGAATAATTAAGAACTAAAATGTCACATTAATAGTTTGATGTGTGCTTTGATTCAAATTTAAATAAGAAATGTCACTTTTGCTTGAGCATAGGGCATTTAGATTAAGAATGGAGTTTTGAATTGATAGCTATGAACTGAAAAAACCCAATTTAACAGATAACCTTATGTCATGCTAAAGCCACCATTGTCATCTGTGCTCTGTATCTCCAATTCATAAACAATTTTTGCTGATTTCATTTAATTTGTGAATTTTATCACCATTTATTTTTTGCTCTTTGTTAATATTCTGTAATAGGTGAGATATGTGTCAAGTAATTTCCCTTGTGGATCATTGACGTCTGTCTAGGTCACTCTTAAAGTAGTACACGTCATGTCTTTTGGCAAACCACCTGTGTGATGCTGCTGTCTGTGAGTTTGGGGCATGCAGACAGATCCAACTCCTCCAGTCGACTCAGAGTTATAAGTGAAGAACCAGGCTGATGTTTTAAATGCTCCAAAGTAGTCTGCGTCACCTGCTTGGGACGCTCCTCAAAAGGTAACTGAGGTGGTTTGAAGAAGCCCATGTTACCAAAGGTTCTTGTAAACTTTGGAGCATTGTCACCCTGAAGAGTATATTACCGTAAATACATTCTGTAAAATGTAACATTATTGATAGGAGTAATTTGTGGTTTTCACCGTTTCATTGTCAGGATCACCTTTGATAACCTTCATCATACCCAGTAGGCCAAAGTCGGTCACTTCTTTGCACCACCCAAGCCGCAGGACCTTGAGCCTCGGTGAGAATGTGGGGAGGGCATGCACTGACAGGTCCGTGACATTGGCGCATGAAGTCAGATCAAGCTCACGGAGAGTGTCCCCAAAAAGCTGCACAAGGGAGAAAACTGCCAGATCCTGAAAATTAAATTCATTTAACAGTTATGTCCATGTCTAGCTTGGGACATAATGTTTTAAATGTGTTTTTAGACGCACCCTCATGTAGGTGCAGCTCTTGAGGTTGAGTGTCTGCAGCTGTGCTCTGGTTGTGTTGGAACTTATTAGACCATTCACTGTCTCTACTCCACTAATGTTCAGACACTCCGAGAGGTCTAAACTTCTCAGAGATGGCAAAGAGAGCAAATCAGCAAGTCCTGTAGGTGACACAAATAATGGGTCTAATGGTTTCCAGTCCAGTTGATTGATTTACTACAAAACACCTTTCACACAGGTAGCACACACCACCACGACCATAATTCCTAAGACCCTTTCTCTTGAGGCATATAGTTAATTTCCCTTCTAATGCATTCTTCCTTATTTAATTTGTTTATAAAATTTACTATTTTTAGTTTTATAACTGCAACTGATTTCATAATAGCAACAGGTACAGGTGTGTTTGTCCCTAAACACACAAAGAGGGATATCAAAATGCCAGCATGCCCATTGCACTTTTGTACAGGTGAGCATCATAAGCTCACCCTTTTCTGTGACCCTCCAGTCTCGTGACAAAGATAGATGCCTCAGGGACTTGAGGCCGTGTGCAATGGCTGTCACTGATCTGCTAGTTAGCTCTGTGCAGCCGCTGATGTCCAGAGTCTGCAGCTCTGGCTGATGTTTGACCAGGACCTCCACTGAGTAGTCTGTCAGCTCTTTGCAGCCTTGAAGACACAGCTCCTCTAAAACCAAACCTGGGACCTGTAACCGAACGTTATTGTAAAATGTATCCATGTACATTTTTAATTCAGGTTAAAGAGAATGTTAAGACAAACCTGTGCAATGGTTCGCAGTGACTCTGGTGTGATGGAAGTTCGGCTTAGGTCTAGAGCCACCAGGGTGGATTTCTGCTCTGTCAGCAGCTTCCTCAAGTTTCTCAGGGACAACAAAGCAGAGGAGTCTTCTACAACTCCCACAGGGCACCCCCTGTATGGATCAAACTCAAATGCAATGTGGCAACCAGCCATAGAGAGGCGCCGGAGGAGAGTAGTGCAGCTAGTGAGGCGGTTAAAAGTCAGGTCAGAGAGATATCGGAGGTCAGAAAGGTCTAGCTCCTGGAGTCCAGAAAGAGCTGTCCGCACCTTGGGAAAGAACAAGTATTAATTGCACTGTATATTGCACAGCTATATCCTGGGTGGGACTAAAACAGCATACAATGTGTTCTCCAAAAAAATGCAGGAATGAGACAGCATAAAAGTGTCTATTTTCTAGCTGTTTCCCAATGGGACATGGAGTGCATTTGGCTTTATATGTTTACTGAGACTCCTCATATGATGTCACAGGTCATATGCTCAAGTCATATGACTTAAGGCTTGAGCATTGAATTAGCCTTGGGTCATGTTTGTTTAAAGGTATTAAATAAAACTAAATATTATTTCTGACAACATTTTGGCTAATACCCTTCGTCAGATCATATTCTTTTTTTCTTTGGGCTACAGTGTACAAAATAGTAGCAAGCACGGAGGCTCATAAATGCTCTTCAGTGTGAGGTCACCCAGGTCAAAGATATAACACAGAACCAGTTTAGTGGGACTTTAATCAAAAGTGTGAACTGACAAATATCAGGAGCATGTCACCTGCTGTCTGTGCTCCTCCCGAGACAGAAAGGCTCCAGACATAAAGAGGCTGTCAAGGCCCCTCAGGTCCAGTCTGCGCAGGGACGTGAGGCGAGGTAGGAGTGTCAGCAGAGAGGCCTCGGTGATACTGCTGCCAGGCAGGGCCAAGCTCTCAACTTTAGGGCCTAAAGACAGTCCCACCTAATTACCAAAGAACAGGACATTTTAATGGCTGTAGTAAGCATGTGATTCAAGTAGATGGTACTACAGGTGCCATAAAAGTCATTTTCATCATAAAATTATACTGAATGTAATTGTAAAGATAGGCTCAAGTAGGTTATGAGAAATTGACTCATAAAAGGAAGACCTTTAAACGCAGAAAAGGCTACTATGCTCTAGTGTAATTTGAGCCATATAGCAACCTATTTCCATATTTTATTTTTTCAAAGCAGAAGACAGCACAGGGCCTGGTAAAACTTTTGTTGCTTTAGTGGTAATATTTTTGTTTTTGTTCTGACCATTTGATCATTTAACGTTCTTATCATATGACAGGAATATGGGGAGGAATATTGACTACCATATACAATACAGTGCTAATGTATTTTAATGTATTCGATATTGCTATTGAATTCAATGTGAAGCACTTTGGTCAGCAGAAGTTAAACTTAAATTAAATTATTACCCCATAATGCAGAGTGTGAATAGTACCTCAACTACTAGTATTAATAGCATAACAATTGTAACAAACCTCCAAAAGCAGAGACCGGCACATGCCAAACCCATCCACCTGACTGATGACCAGACTGAGGCGTGGCTTTCTGCTCAGACCCCTAATCAGCTCCAAGGATGAAGCAGAGGCCGGGAAGGAGAAAGTCACGTTCTTCTGCACAGGGATTAATGGCAATGGTTACGATAGATGACTATACCATGGTAGTAACACAATGTATATAACCGTATACCTGAAAGCGCATATCTTGGCTGGCGTAGTACCAACTGCGACACACAAGTGACGCTTCTTTTCTGTCTGAAGCATTAAGAAGGCTCAGGATATAAACTATAATCTATATGACAGAAAGGGAGACAGAAACGCGCTTATCTAAGGCAAACTCAATCATGATAGCAAATAATGTGTGCCGGGTATAACAGAACTAACCAGTGATTGTCGTTGGTCAGTGATTTTCATTTATTCTCAAGATATTTACCTCAATTGGCAGTTCAGGTGATATCTCGTCCTCCGTGTCGTCCATGGCAGCTTTCTGTGTTGCAGGAGTTCAAGCACTGAATCTTAATAAACATTAGCATTGGCAAATAGGCAAATAGTCATGCTATTGTTTTTTGTTTTTTTTCTCTCTCTCTGCCTCCCTACTTGAATCTGTCAATTAAAATGTAAAAAGTGTACCGATGCACTGGGATGTACCGGATGTACCTGAACTTCTCACCAGTGCTAACATTTCTTCTTCTGTGTTTTGTAGCGGGTGGCTGATGTAGTGCCTCTACGTGGTACCGCCACCCTCTGAATTTATGTAGGCAGTATGACATGTATCACTGTGCTGTCTGTCTATCATGGATCTATGCACATTTATGTTGACGCAGGTTTATTCTATACGAAATATAAAAATACATTACTTAACACTAGATGGCAGACTAAGAATCTATTCAAACAAAAAGGGCTAGCCTTTGCCAGATGCTGTCTGCACAGTAGCCTGTTTGAATTTTATAAAGCCACTGTTTTAGGGGCTCTTAGGGATGAAAAACAATGATCTTTCTTAGGTCTATGTTTTTAATTTCCAAATTACTTTTCACTTTGTCCCTGTCCATTAATGATTTACCATTATTGTAAAAATTGTAGAAGTAATAAAACTTCAGCTTGACCATAAAGGTAAAAATATGAATACAAAAAAACAAGGTGTATGGCGGTATGGTGGAGGAGATGATGCAGAGGACAGGGTAGGGTGAAGGCAGAGTGCTTTGCTGTGGTGATCCCTGAAAAGGAAAAAAAACAAAATATATTTCATACAGTCTACTTAAAAAGAATGCTGCCTCTGGCTATAAACCTGCTGTATTTTGCTTATGTTTCCACTAATATAGCCTAAAGTCTAAAATAGCCTACTGTGACTATAGTATTTGCTTCTGTTACTAATCTTTGAATACTTGTTGCGCTGCGGGTTTTATGTTTATGAGTCACTTGGTTGCTCAGGTGAGAGTTTCAGAGCACCATATGGGAGGTCCAAGGGACAAAGATATGGCAGAAAGAGGGAGTGGGTGAAAAGGGCCAGGCTGTTGAAGCACTACTCTGAATTTGTGTTTGTGTAAGGCAAGGTGCAGACAGGCACATCCACTCAGATGTCAGTTATATGCCAGTGTATTATGAGGAAGGAAACTACTTCTATTTTTTACAGTTTACTGTGGGGATTTTTATTTGTTATTATCTTCTCTTGAATGTTATCAAGGGTTACAACTTATAAGTCTTCGAAGACACTTCCCAGGGACTCTTTGGATTAATTCTGTTTTATATTGTTTTACACTTTTTTGTAATCATGGCAGACTTCCCATCAAATGTAACCACAGAGACCAGTACTGCCCAGAGCTCACAGCAGGGGGGCAACAGTCTGAGGGGGCTGGCCACTCAGGTCAGCTCTGGGATGGATATGTCATTTGTGAGGAGCATCCCAGCCATGCTCATGATCGCAGAAATTGTGAGTTTATTGTAGCACATTGCACACAGTTGATGCTTCCATACATAATTTATGTTGAATGTTTGTCTTTAATGTCAGTGTTATCATATTCCCATAAATAATTATGAACTATCAGTAATAATTTATTAAAATTTACCATGATTCTTTCAACAGTTTTTTTTTTTATTCTATAGTGGAAATATTAATACAAGCCCCCAGATGATTTAATACTATACTATCGCTATTGCTCAGTTAGTTATTGAAAAAATGTTGTAAAATCTATTTTAAATAAACACACAGAACTCTCACAAAACATTTATACAGAATACTTCAAAGACCACATTCTGTTTTACATTGTATCATTATAATTAGTTAACAATATTAAGTACATAATATTTCTTAAGTAAGTATTGCTATATGTTGCTATATGTTTTAGTGCATTATTGAAAGGATAAACAGACTACTAATTGTTGATTTAAAGCTATATTTATAATTACATCTGAAATCAAACTTCCTCATTTCATTTTCTGTGTAAATTACATTTTCTTTAAATCACATTAATTTCATAACTAAATCTGCATCAAAATATATTATTTTGTCCTGGCTGCATTAATCACTTCTCATGAAATAATACTTTTAGAACTGATCAGTAACTTCTGTAGCTCAGAATGCTCACATTTTACAGCTTTGGATAGATTAGATTTGTTCTAATAGTGTCTCTTCTAGTTGCACTTTTGTGTACCATATTTGCACTAGGATAGGCACTATGTCGACACAAGATAACATGTGATCTGCTAAATGACTTACAAACCCATGAGATCTTTGTCCCCTAAGGCTCGCAGCTCATATCTCCCTCATAACACCATGTTATTATTATTACCTTGTTACTAGTAGAATTCAAAGTCAGACACACCAGCGTCCGACGCGTATGCTGCCTTGGTTAAACATTACTATCTTTTAATGAGCAGAAAACTTAATTTGATCTGTAAGATGCCACATACCCATTATTTTATTTATTTATTTATTTCGAGCAGATAAGTGAACACATGTATCCAGTACACTTAATGCACATTTCACATATTTTTTTCTTATTTAAGCTCGAAAATTAACCATTAACCATTACCATTAACACAGAGTTAGTGAAGCATAAAACTTACCTCCTTGTTATCATATATTCAATCCTGTGAATGTATAATAATTTTATTGTCTAAATAAGTAGTGTATAATTTTATATTTAAAGTTATACTAACCTGCTAAGGCTTCTGTAGTTGCACATACTGACCTCAATTAGGTCATCACAGTCATAAAAACTTTAGCCATGTTGATAAGAAGCTGAAGACTTTTCTCTGTTACAAAATACTTTTTTTTCTATCCCACTTCTACCTGGTGCTATTAAGTTAGACATTTACTCAAACGTGAGGATGTCAAACATTACATTTTACGCAATATTCCGTGGACTAGATAAAGTTGTAGTAAAGTCGCTGTTTTGAAGTTAA
Organism: Periophthalmodon schlosseri; assembly: GCA_000787095.1. Lineage (NCBI taxonomy): Eukaryota > Metazoa > Chordata > Actinopteri > Gobiiformes > Gobiidae > Periophthalmodon > Periophthalmodon schlosseri. Next base: position 118,588 of record KN483157.1, on the reverse strand, counting down.
TCATCGAGGCGCAAGTAAAATATCAGCTTAATGAGTTAAATGCTTTGGATTTATTGCTTATTGGAAATCATTTTTATTCTGAGACCAACTGCCCTGTCATGACGCTGTAAATCAGTGTAATCCAGTTGTTTAAACACCCCGCCTTTGCTTTGTTTGACTCAAGGGCATTGAGGTGTTGTGATGATGATAATGTTGACATACACTGACTGTACTGACAAGACGCTGAAGGAAATTACAATGTTGTATTCAGTAGATTTCTGTGCTGTTCTTTCCTGACACACCTTCATGCATTCATAATGCAGTCCCTTTGTGCACACATAACTCTCATAACTAATATTTAAATAAATAAATAAATAAATAAAATTTAAATATTTTCAATTGTAGGTTCTGGGGCTGCTGCACTGGGCTCTGATTGCCAGCACTCATTACGTTGCCATATCTTCGTACGGCTGGGTCATGTTTGTGGCCGTCACTTCGTGGCTGTTCACCCTCATACTATTCATCCTCATTCTGTACAGAGTGCCGAGAAAGCTCCCATCTGTGCCCTGGACTCTTGTGGTAAGAAGACAGGATGCATACATTACAATACTTGAATACAATGAATTTACAGTAGTGCCTCTATTCTTCTTAACTACAGCCACCTTGGGGACCGCACAAATAATATTTAATCATTTAGTATGTTAATAGGCCCCGTAATAGCCTACTTTGTACTGAAAAAATAGTCCCCAAGGTCAAAAGGGTTAAGAATACAGCAGTGCAAAAAGCCCCATCCAAATGGTGATGTGTACACTGCTACACTTATTTCTACAGCACTTTGGTCAGTGTTGTTGTTTTTCAAGTGAGTTATAACAAAAGTTGCAGAATATTAGAACAAAACACATTCATGGATACATATCATTGACATCGCACTCTGCATGGCACTGAAATTGATGTTTCTGTCTCCAATAGGTGATGTTTTATTATATTGTGGTCACAGTGCTCTATGTGACTGCTTTCAGCACAAATGCAGCATTTGTCTATCCCGTTTACTATGGACATCTTGTTGCTGCAGCGGTAAGCTTGTGGTATCTTACATATATTACGCAACTTCTTGTTGAACTAAATATTTTTACACTTTGGAAGTTTTATATTTATTTTTGAGGCAGGCACACAACCACCCGCAACAGTATAATACAAGAGATAAAGACACAAAGGCTTCCAAACTCAATACTACATTTTAAACGGTGGACAGTGCACAAGAATAGTTTGAAAAAATATTAAGAATTATTTTGTCTGTCAGTTTTTTGCAGCTGTGGTGACCATAGCATATGGTGTCAGTGCTTTCTTTGCCTATTTGGACTGGAGGCGCAATGGAGGGAATGCTGCAACCAACACAGTGCCAACATAGAAACTCACAAAGAACAACTCGTGTTCTTCACGTCCAGTCCGCAGGTCCTTTCGTACCCGCAACATAAATACACTTATCTGTGACTGCTGGCTCAGAACATGACCACTGACTTGTCACATTGTTTACACGTAATTATCTGTATATACAAATATTTCAATATTTGAAAATATTTGTGGTAGAATGGCTTTAATGATACCTATTTTAAGAATTTGTATTCATGACTTATATTAAAATATTGTGTACATCTAAGGATGAAATTTGATGCATTTGTTGTCATTGTCTTTGACTCATTTACTACTTTTTCGAAATGTAATTTACTTAACAAACTTATTCCAAAGTCACATTTACAATACATTAAAATACAGCATTATTACAACAATAACAAACATGTTGTACATTACAAGTATGTACATTATCAGACTGCAGATTATCATCATTTTATTTTACCCTGGAGAATAGAGGTGGGCAATAAAACATTTCAGAAGACCCCTGTGATGCTCATGTATTGTTATATTGTGTCTCATGGTGCTTTTCTGTTTAATGCTCAGTAAGATAGCTTACTCACCACTTAAAGGCAATGTGTAGCAACAAAGTGAACAAAGCTTTGAGATTTACCATATTGCAACCCCTTACACCACACTTTAAAACGATCACAGAAAGAAATATTTACTTCTCTCAGCATCCATTCTAATGTGCCACATATATACATTTATTTATTTAACAAAAACAATTATCATGGGCAATTATCTTGTTCTCACCCATTTTAAATACTTAACAGCAGTAACATTAGTCTTGAAAGTAACAAGGAAAACATAAATTGTTATTCTGTATTAGCTAACACATGTTGACTGATACCTGTAAAAAGATAGATTAGACCCTGCAAAACAAGCAATCGCATTACCCATACACTAATAGCACAGAAAGCATTAAGGGACATTTCTTCACGAACAAAACATTGGGGCTACAATCCAGCACCTTTAGGCAATTTAGAAGGCATTACTATAGGGCAGATCTGTGTAAAGTGTCACTGGGATTTACTGGAGCTGAAGGGTTTTGTACGGGAGGACACCAGAGATGTTACCACCAATCCTTGGCTTAGATCCAAACCTCTGCCTTCCTTTTCCTATTAAAACATACAATCAGCATTAGGAGCCTAATTAATAACATTCTATTCTATTTTGTGTGTGCTCCGTCCACTTACGCCTTCGCTATTGGTTACCCCTCTCTGACGACAAGCCAGCCTCTAAATCAAAGCAGTCACCGCGCCAATCACGCTCACAGCCTGGTACATGCCCTATAAATACCGATCCGCCA
>KN483157.1:82723-112211 GCA_000787095.1 Periophthalmodon schlosseri | reverse complement strand
AATTGGCTCAGTCATTAACGCTTTGTTATTTACATTAACTATTAGATTCTCAGGGAGCTTACTTCGTTCTTTGATGTCCATATTGTCAAGTATAGCGACGTAACGTTAATGGTGTTAAACCAGAAATGCATGAACAACAGTAATTCAGTCAAACAGTGAACGCAACATCGGTTGCCAAGGAAACTGTGACCTACAGTATAAATGATCCGAGTGAAACACATTGACGTGTATATGGTTCCTACACCAGCACGTCTGAGACAATCATCACACTGAAAGCAATCTCACGTGAACAAATTTATTACAAATGTCACAATCAAGTAAACCACATCTTTGGAAAATAATTAGTACAATTATTTGCGGATGTTGTAAATACAACTCAAAATTTCTCCTTATGATAGGCCTAATAATCCATATTCCAAGACATTAACAGTTCATCTCAATAAGTGCTACAGGTCTAGGCCTACAAGTCAGAAAACTGAGATTTTGTCTGAAAGATGCAGTTCATCTTTAGGAATAATTGTAATATATTTAATCATATGTGAGCTTACAATGATCCAGTTCATGCATTACTTTAAATTCTAGTAATCATTGCAGCATAAGTTTTTAAAGACATATTGTTGACCTGTTAATTTAATGGGTTTGAATTTTAAAGTAATAAGTGATTAGCTTGTTCACATTTTCTTACCCATTTTAAAATGTTTTCTTGAGTGCCCTAAAGATGGAAAAGGCAGAACACCTCCACATAGATAAATGCAAAATAACATGATGACCATCCTTAAATATGAATTTGGTTTCACATGTCTATACTTCAGCATAAAGTATATGCCTGCTCTGGATTTGTTTTATCAATTCCTCATTTACTGTTTTTACTTCTAAATGAGATACAACATGGTTCACTTTAACATTTCACATTTAATTTAAACAAAACCTGAAACATCACTGTTAAATCAACAACATATTTTAGGAAAGCATTTACCATAATTTCTTATAAAATAAAGTTAAATCACATCATAAGGATTCAAAGTAGCCACTCAAACAAAGATGCAGAGTGTTCATCACAAACAAAACTTAAGACATAATTTTTTTTCCTGGCTAGTCTGACCTATGACCAAAACAGAATGTAATATTTGCTTGGATTGAAGCTTCGAATAAAAAAGCCAAATTGTGTGGTTTTAAAGTCAAATAGGTACGCATCTTCCTTTGTTGAAAACAAATCATCCATTAAAAAAATAAGCACAATATCAATATGTGAGAAGTTTTTTTAAATAGGAGATTGTGAATTCAAGTTTCTAATTTTCTAATATGCATTAGATTGTGAAGTAATTTTAACTACTTCTTTGCCTATGTAAACAGAACAGTAAAATTATTATCAAGAAATACATCGCCCATGTTTAACATTCTGCCACTTTTAGTGGGCATCAAACTCACATATAAAAGTTACAGCTAATTTGGTCTGATAAAAGGGTGATATATTGGTGCTTACAATTACAGTCACTAATGACTAGGAGGTGGCACAACATGGAACCGCTACCTCAGAACACCATAAATCTGAATATGGACATCACAAAACATTAATGTGGGACACAATTTCTGTACCTTGTGTTTAATACTGCATGAAAGGCTTTTTACCAGCCCATTCTTGTGTGACATAAAAAGAAGCAGCCTTGATTGAAAGCACAAAGAAATATTATCCAAGATGTGATAAAGGACTGTTAATTCTCTGTAAATAATGAGATGTTCAGCTTTCACTTCTTCACTTTTCAGAATCCTGACAAATGAAGGCCAGGTACTTGCAGTAGAGTGTCAGAAGGACAAAAACAGGAGATGAATGAGTGGTTTGGTTGCCCTCCTCTCATCTCATGCTATTCCTCTTTTGACCCCTGTGCAGACATCTCTTAGAACTCCAGCATCACAACATTGTGGCATCCAACCCAGCCTAATTGGGCATGTGGAGATCAGAGGAGTTTGCAAGTTTTGTGTCTCTCCTTGATGAAGGCAAGATGAGAGGAGTGTCAGGACACATGTGCAATCAGTCTGACACGGGTCTGGATGTCCTGGCGGCATAAGGGGCACGTCTCTAACTGTAAGGCACACTCCATGCACATACCTCTGTTGACAATCACATATATTTATTTAGTTGCCTTTCTCATGAGATATGGCAAATTGTAAATACATCTTAAAGCATACCCATGTCCACACGGTCGCAGTTCTGTGTCAGCCATCACATCACAACACAGCGTGCAGCAATTATCTCGGATGCTAACCTGCTTTAATAATGCTAATCGCCTGTGTCTGCAAAGAAAAAAAAACACATGAAATAGCAGATAAATATTATAATTATTAACACTATGGCCTTATATTCAACCCACTGTACCTGGGCAAAATAATCTTTTCACTGGGCAGCAAAGAGGCAAAATCATTAAAGGTGCTGAACTTGACTGAAGGAGGATGGCGGAAAGGTTTGGCCCCAAAGTTAAATTCACACTGTTGGTATGACATAAAGCTCGCTGCTGCAAAGAACCCAGACCTGTCACAAAAGAACAATTTAACAAAAGGCATTCAATTAAAAGAACGCAATCTTAAGCTGTACTGTTAACTTACGTTGCAGATGAAAACACCTGTTTTTCTGGCGGAAGTTGATGTCCATTCAAGTAGAAAATCATTTGCTTTTTGCTAAGGTCCAACAGGAAGCCAATAGCATCTCCTAAAAATCACAAATGAGATGGATTTAGTCACAGATTTAGTTTTACATATATTCAATAAAGTCATCTCCATTTGAACCATAATCTACATGTCTGAAGAAGCCTACCTTCTTTCCAGCAAGGATGAGAATGAGGTTTACTGCGAGCGTTATACCAGATGAGCTGCCTGCAGCCATCATACGCACATGAATATTCATCATCTCCAATTCCATAGCCCTCCTGCAGCACATTTGATCATACTTGAGTCATTACAAGGAGGGAAGATTGATGCTTCAGTACATAGTAAATAATGAAAGTTCATACATGGTTGAGGAACTTGCTGTCCTTAGTAGCCCATCCTATTTGCATGACACCTGATGTAATGACTGTTACTTCGTAGTACCAGATGCCTGAATCTACACAGAATGTACAGCGGACACTCTCAAAAGATGAGGCATCACATCGTGCCTATAGGAGGTAAAATATGTTAAAGGTACATTTTCAAAAGGCATTTCATTACAAAATTACTATATTTTTTACTTCTAGTCCAGTGGGAGAGATCTTAAGGTACTCGCTGACATCATTACTGTTGAGCATGGCATTGATGTTTGTGAGATTAACTTTTTCATATGTGAACTGCCGTCCTTCTTTTAGAACTGAAAAAGATAATAATAAAGAAAGAGAAAATATCTCCATTAGCAAATGGAACTGGTTTATTATATGGACATCAATGCATAAGCCAGAACTCACACAAGTTGTCAAGGCTCCACTGGGCACAGAATCCAACCTGTCTCTTTAGGTAATCTGGGTGTTCTGCCCAAGACTCAAGAACAGCAAGCTGATTACTGATACAAGACTCTGACACTGTCAGTTTATTCTCACCTGGTCAAGATTAGGTTAGGGAAAAAAGAAATACATAAAAAAAATACTGAAAATAGAAAAAAAACACTGAAATGGTATTTGTACCATAAAACTTACTTGTTTGAGAGAACTTTTCCAAGGCAATGAGAGCAAACAACATAACAGTTGGATGAGCCTCTGAACTCTGAAAATTAAAAAAAACAACTTATTATTCCTCACTACATTTTATTTTGGTTGGTGAACTAACAAAAGCAGCTATGCTTACCAAGCTTTCTAAAAGATATTCAAGGGTTCCTGGGCTCAGCAGGCCAATACTTGCTGGTCCTTAAAGAAACACCATATATAAAGACCATTAGCTTATTAAGACAGGTAAACTAATACATTTAATTTATTGAAACTAGTACACAACTGATCAAATAAACAAACTGTGTGGTGAAATGTCAACATTACCTGCTAATTTTTCAGCCAAGCACCCCAGAACTGCTGTAGTGTTTCTGTGTTTTGCAGGGCATAAAGCATCTTGTTTTGCTACAGCTGCACTCAGACTCAACATGTCAGACAGTTTTTGTAAAGCATCCTGTACAATAAATAAAACACATGGTTTAGTAATTCCACAATGACTATCATAGTTGTGTATCTCTTTGACAAAAGATGTGGTCACAAAGTAACAGTCTAGTGAATACTGAGTGAAATATGAAATGCCAAATCACTTGTTGAAATCTGATCATTCACATTGTTTATTTGAGCTTTTTGTAATAGAGAGCCTAAGAAACATAATTTACAAACAAATAAAACATGTCATACAAAGCTCAAAGGGAGTAAGCATAAGTACAAATACTTATGAGAGCTTACTCCCTATGCACACTTTCTTAAGTTAAGCTTTACACACCCTAAATGATTACAAATATGATACATTAAATCAACATACATACACGAACAGTCAAAAGTTTGGACACACCTTCTCATTCATTGTTTTTTTTTTTTTTCTTTATGTTGTTTCTACTCTCTACTTTCAGATACATACAGAAAACATCAAATATATGATGCAAGATAAATGGAATTATGTAGCAAAGGAAGAAATAATTCAATAAACTACATATTTTTTTAAATTTTATATTAAAATCCTCACAGTAGCCACCCTTTGCTTTGTTTACAGCGCAGCAAATCCTTGGCCTTCTCTCAGTGAGCTTCATAAAGAAGTGACCTGAAATAGCTTGCATTTCACAGGTGTGCCTTGTCTTGGTCAAAAACAGTGATAAAAGCAAAAGGTGGCTATTTTTAAAAAAAAAATAGCTTTAAGTTATTTTATGTTTGTTTTTGTTTACTACATTTCATACATGTTCATTCATAGTTTTGATGTCTTCAGTGAGGATCTACAATGTAAATAGTAATGAAAATAAAGAAACAAAGTGTGTCCAAACTTTTAACCGCTAGTGTACACTGAAAGCCTAAAGCTCAGTTTACTATTTACAAAAACATAATGATTTCACACAATTGTGACTACATCTCAAACTTGGTGTAAAACAAGTTAAAAATCTCTAACAATTACAAGTTCAACTTACTTTCGTTGGTAAAGGACACTCATCCAAAAGAAGTGTAATAACTGCAGGACCCAGGGGATCATCCAGAGGGATAACTCGAATAAGTGACTGGACTACCTCCAACCAGCCGTCATCTGAGGCAACATAAGAGAAAAAAAAAGTATAATAATTGAACTTGAACTTGTCTCAATTACTATCTGAATTAGTAACTAAATCTCAGTCTGAAATGTCAGTTTCTCTTCTACTGCATGACTCAGTAACTTTTCTTCACACACTTGTGAAAGTGTCAGCAATCCATTAAACATATTGGAAAGATAAATTAATTATTATTAAATAAGGGTCCATGTTGAAAACGATTCAATTATGTCATTCTCTCCAAAGACAGTCTGGTTTCACATGCCTGTATGTTATTTTATTATGCATTAAAACCTCAGTCTTGATCATTTACAATGCATGACCAGGTGACAGAGGCACAGGTGGTAGAGCAGTCATCTGAATTTGGGCAGTTCAACCTCAGCTATGACCAATTATTTAATTAGTTTTGTGATATTTATACAAATACTTATAATGCACTGTGCAAATGAATTCCTTGAGATATTATATTGATTGTAAAATATACAGTTCTTACCAGTTTCTGCCATTTCATGCAAAGTTATCATAGAGTAAGGAGGTTCTTGGTCACTGTTAAAACAATAAAGAAACTTGAGTTAGCTGTAGAAGCATTAGTGAAATATTTGTGATGGCAATGTCATGTCTACCCATTAAAGCAAACTATTACATTTGTGTTGTTTAGTTTTCTACACCAATTGTGTAAATAATATGAAACAATTGGAAATAAAAAAAAGATTAATATTAATGACTCATCACAGCTAAATACATGCATATTGTCATCATTCTGAAACATGCATATATATTGTAAATATTAAAAAAAAAATAAAAAATGCACTGTGCATGTCCAATGTTTTTAATGTTAGGGCCTACTTGTCTACAAGTGTCCTGATGACAGCCAATGTGTCCAGCACTAGGCCATCCACATTTTGCTTCTTGCGTCTAGGCTCATGCGGCCCTCTCCCTCTGCGCGGAGGCCTAACTGGATCCCTGGGCCGGCTGCTGCGTGCCTCTCCGACCTCAGCACCAACTGTGGTTCCATGATCAACCCGCCTAGAATGTCCCCGAGATGCCCGGGTTGACCCATGGTGGTGGTCCTCAAAATCACTGTCGTCCCGGCACACACAGCTATTTCCCATGGATGTAGTGGCGAGGGTCCCCCAAAGAGTAGTGAAGGAATTTGAGGAAGAAAGGCGAAGCAGAACCTGTGCAAGGCTTCTGCAGGCACAAAAAGTAATCCAGGCAGCTACTATCATATCATTTGGAAAGATGGATTTGGTGGGATACTTGTCCCAATCAACTGGGTGGGGTCAGCATAAGTAATCATGTTGTTGTCATGTAGAGATAAAAAGATAAAAGCCAGCAGTCTTGTTATATGGATCATGAAGTGTTGGTGGTTTCATTAAGACAGTGTTTCAGGCATGGTTGAAACCTTGTATCCAGCCCAAATTACAAGCCTGAAAAAAAAAAACAAAAAGGGAAAAAAGCTAAGTACATAAGCAAAACTCGATCCAAAATAAACTGAGTCAGCTGCACACGAGATGTTGTCTCATCCTCTTTACTTGACCACATATTGCATTTGTAATAAAAAAAAACAAACATGTTTTTACAACCACAAAATAAACAAACATTGAAGACATTTTATTTTGTCTGTAGTGTTCTTAGATTACTAATGTTTTGTAAGTTATGAATACAACGTAGTTCATTTCCACATGCAGTGTTCTCATATTATATTATAAAGCAAGTGTTTTACTTAGCATGTTAGCATAACATCAACAGACTAAAACTACCCATAATACTACCACAAGCGTTTACTAGCTGGATAAAAAATAACCACTATAAATCAACCAAACGGGGGGCATGAGACGACCCAGCAAATATGCACATACTTACGACAAATGTTCTTGAAATCTTTGGTAATTCAGCATAAACTAGTCCGAATAGGGTAGCAACCTAGCACAATAGTACTAGCCCTCTAGCAAAACAAATCCCAAGACTTGCTTGCAGTTAGCAGTTAGCAGACTACTATCAAGCACCACTTGGCTAACACTATTAGCACGAAACTAACAGCGGGTGGTCCACAAATACCGGCGAAGTGAATAGACAGTTCTCTCTGCACGCGTGTAAAGCAGAAACGTAAGTTAAGTGATAAGGTGCTAATATTACTGTACTAACCTACACCAATTTAAGCTATCGTTACAACCACAGAGCTAAGTTCCGTAGCGTCGGCGGTGTGCTAACTGTTAGCTATAATCAGCTGTGGGTGTGGATCTGGGTTGTGGAGGCGATCTCGCATAGAATGACCAGCAGAAAGTGTAATGGAATCAAGGAGAACATCTACAGAAAACTTTTTTTTTTAAATCTGCATTTTCTAGTATAAACTCTCACCTTGCACTGTGTGCTTTGTTGTCGGCTCACCTATGATGTGTCCAGTAGAGGCAACAAGTAGCTAATTCATGTCAGACATACAATTAATGGAGAAAATGCGCGTTACCTTACACATTTTATTTATTACAGAAATAATCAGTCAAGCAAGAAAACAGTATTCCATGAGATCAGAGAACAGAAATCCAACTTTCACCAGAAAAAAATATATTTTTAATAAATCATATGGATAGATAGCAATAAAAGATCAAATAGCACATAAAAAACTATGAATTATTCAAAGTGTGCACTGTAAACTGTGAGAATCACAACCTTTTCTTTGGTCCAGAGATGTATTAAAAGAGTTGTTGAAATACATTCCACTCCTTCCTAGTTCTTCAGAGAATCTTTGAGACCTTGGATGGAACGTACATGGAGCCGTTTCAAAGTTTGGAGGAAGCCGACCGTAGTCACTAGAGGTGGTATCATACATAAGGTCCTTGTATTTTAACTGGGGAATTACAGGCAGAACAAGACTTCCAGTCCCACTAGTTTCGACCAGGGCTCTGTGCTTCTCAGAGTTTGACATCCTGCGATATCTGTGTGAAATAGAAACAACATTTATTCTGAGAAAATGTAAAACTTTACATTTACTCAATTTACTTGTTGGTTGCCACAGGTGTATACTACACCTTGTCTGTGGTTGCCACAATTTGAGCCCTATGATGAAGTTAAATATCTTTGACGAAAAATACATAAGGTTTTGACTGGTTGGAGTGTTTATCCATGCAAGACACATGCCTCCAGTGCACATCCCCATCAAATAAACAAATAATAATATTATGATGAAGAATATTCACATTCACTCACCCGATAGTCTCTTGGTAAAACAAACCTTTGACTGTTTATGATTTTAAAACCGTCTTACATATTCCTCAGAGTTGAACGAAGCCTGTTCCCATGGCAACCTCAAACATGTGTTCGAAAAATCAACCCAAGTGTTTCCTTTAAAAAACAAAAACAAAAAACAAAATAGCATATTTAATTTAATTTAATAACATATCATAATTGGGCATTAGTCGTTTGCAGTTTTTAAACCTTTTTATTAATTATGAAAGCTTAAGATATACGTCATCATCAGGAGGCGGCCTGTGTGTGACGTCAAACGAACGCGACACAACCAGATTCGTAAACAGATTCGCAGCACACGAACACGCTTCAGAAATCATAGAAAAGAGACTTATTTTGAGAAACAGTCGAGCCACAGATACGTAAATCTAACCAACGACTTGAAAATGGACAGCGCCATTCAAAGAGATGGGAGACTCTTGGACTTGACCGATGATGCCTGGAGGGAGGATAGACTTCCATATGAAGATGTCACTATCCCCCTGGTAAATAATACACTGGTCTGTCAGTGTGTCCTACATTCTTTAAATTATTGTTGCGATAATAAAAACAAGTATTTGTTTAATTGTTTATTGATAACACTGTTACCGTCTACCCAGCAGAGCCATTTTACTGAATTTTATGTATCTATTTACTTTAACTTCCTTTCTCTGTCAGAGTGAACTTCCTGAAGCTGAGCAGGATAACGGTGGATCCACAGAGTCAGTAAAAGAACAAGAGATGAAGTGGACTGACCTAGCCTTGCAAAGCCTTCACGAAAATACACCAAGCACCGGGAGCTGAGAGAGACTAAACTTCTATATATTGATGCTAGCAAGAGGTTTTTGCATATTACATTTCCATTAAAAAATACTGATGCAATTTTATTTGATTTAATACAATGTACAAAAGCATCTTACCATCATTGTATTGCAACATTATGTGCCTTCACTGAAAAAAAAAAAGAAAAAATGACACTGTCATTCAAGCTTTTGGACAGCATCATGTGGTCCTTTCCCTAAAAGGGCTGAAGGGTAACGATAGGAGCCACCTAGACGGTCCCACAGTGTTAAGTATTGTCCATAGTTATAGTTGAAATACAAGTGGTGGTCAACATGATGAGCAGCTCCATTGATTAGGTGGATTAGTTGTCCAGGAATTCGGTAGTCCCCATCGTGTATAGAAATTGTCCAGATGTTGACAAAGACAAAGAGTGACAGATAGACCCCCTGAAAATATGTTATATTGATTGTGCTGTTCTATTTTCTCAGGATCAGCCAAAAAGAAATTAATTTCTCACCTTATGGAGTGGAAAAATGAATGGATAAAGGTGATAGGGCAAACTCTGCAGGAAGCCATCCAGGGGGTGGAAAGCATGGCTGGCAAAAGGTGTAGGAATCTTAAATATGTGGTGCTGTTTATGTAAATGCTGAAACAGACAAAAATAAATGATATTATTTGTGGTGTTGACTAATTCATACAGTTTACTCAAAATATTTATGCCTTTACCAGATGTTGGTGTCATAATATAGCTAATAAGTAAGTTTTACCTTGTAAATTTTCTTGTGATGCATAGAGCGGTGGATCCAATAAATGCACATGTCGGTAAAGAGTAGAAACCCAGATATGCTCAGCAGCACACCAGACACACCTGCAAGTTCTAAATATTATTTATTGCACCTTTATACCTTTACATTGAAATGTGTCAACTAAGGTTTACCTTGAGAGGTTTCATATATGTTCTCATAGAGTTTGCTGTATCCTTTAATCTCCCAGTAAAAGAGACCCACTGTAGGAAAACTCATCCAGAATATAGACACCAATCCAAGCTTAATCTCTTGTTGTACCTGGTTCTGTCATTTAAAATTACATTAAAAACATTTAAAGGAAGCATTAAAAGTGAACTTAAATATCTGATTGACACACTGTACCTTAATAAATTGTGGATGTTTCATGAGTTCATGGTCAAACACATAGTAGAAATTAAGAGCACCAAATCCCAGGTAAAGTAGTTCTGCTCCAAGAATTGTAATAATCCATAGGCTGAGAATTTGCCGCATGGTGTCACTTTCTGGCCAGGAAACCGGGTAAACCAATGGAGTAAAGATGTAATAATCCATAAAATTCAGTACATGATCCATGTCTGAAACAGTAAACAGGGTAAAAAAAACATTGATGTGTATTTTTACACAAAAACAACCATATGGTTCTCTAAAAGTTTAATGATTTAATCCAAGCCTCCTAATTCCTGCCTCATTGAAGTCTTGGCAACAAATCACAACTACAGGGTGTATTGCTTTAAAGTCAAACTGACCTGAGGATCAGATGGTTATATCAACTGGCTGTGACTTCGCAGAAGAAAAATTGGCTGTGCTTAATGAGGCCTTGTTGCAAAGGTCCTGGCATACATGTCAGCCCTGGTGAAACAAGATCCTTGCATATTTTTTGGTCCTCTACCAGAGGCATGGGAGCTTGAGGATTCTGCGCAGTATCATTGGTGTTCCTAGTACTGCACTTTTCTGGACTAAGAGTCTGATGTTTTTCCTAGGGTCTGCTGTAGCCACTCTTTCAGTATGGGGGTCACTGACCCGAGTGCTCCGATGACCATGGGCACCACTGATGACATCACCTTCCATATCTTCTCCAACCATTGGTATTTCTCTAGTTTCTTGTGTTTATGTTTACTACTTTCCACATTTTATGTACACACAGAGGATATAAAATTGGCTATATAATGCAAGATATATGGAATTATGTAGTAAAGGAAAAAAGTTTTTTTTTTTGGTTTTTTTTTTTTTCTCAAAGTAGCCTCACTTTGCTTAGTCAACAGTGCTGCAAAACATTGGCCCCTATTTCGCAAAGCAGGTTGAACTAACCCTGAGTTTAATTCCTGACTCAGAGTTATCCTACTCAGACAGAGATAACTCAGAGTTTCTTGTTTTAGAAAACAGGTTTGGAGGAGAGTTAGACCACTCAGAGTTTGTTCAGTTTGAGTTTAGCTGAGGAGAGAAGCCATGATCAATGGATCCCAGAAAAGAGGATTCACCATGGCAACGGTAAACCAGAGGAGGTGTCCATCTAGAAGGACAGGAAGTCATGACTGTGGACAGGTTAAATTCAAGTTTGATATTAAAATGGGAAAAGTGATACTTTAAAGAATAGTTAGTGTGATACATTAAAACACATTATATGTTTTACACTTGTACTTTTGTAGCTCATTAAGTACTATTTTACAACTATAAAGTAATTTTACACACAATCATGTTTGCACATGTAGCACTTAAAGATTAGATAAATATTTGAGCATGTGGAGTGTAGTAACATAAACTGTTCTTCTTAATGTGGCGTTAAATACATTTATTAATGTAAGGCAACAATTCAGGTCACAACTCAATTAATGACCTATTCGCTTGACATCAAGCAGATAAACCAAGCCAATTTAAGAAGTTATCGTAAGCAGTAAATTGTCCAATAAATTAAGTTGTAGCCTATTAATAATTAGAAATTGAAATAAAATGTATGAAAGTGGAAAATAAATTAACTTTATAAAGTTCAATATGCATCAAATTAGAGATCTCCTTTAGGAGCAGATTCTGGTTAAACTCTGGGTTAGAGAAATAAAACCTGCTCTAGACTACGTTAGGTTCACAGAGTGAGTTAGGGTTTATATATTAATGCTGAGTTGACTTCTTTTGAGGATTAACAAAGTCTGAGTTTGAACTAAACCTGCTTCTTGAAACAGAGCCTTAGCCTTCTTTCAGCAAGCTTCTTGATGAAGTCCCCTGAAATGGTTTTCATTTCACATGTGTGCCTTGTCAAGGTCAAGCAATGCTAAAAGTGCAAACCAGGGTTCAAAGCAAAGGGTGGCTATTTTTATTTATTTTTAAAATCTAAAACAAGTTTTTAGTTATTTTGAGTTTGTTTTTTTGTTTGCTACATTACATAGTTTTGATGCCTTCAGTGAGAATCGAAGTGCAAATAATAATGAAAGTAATAATGAAGAAAAATAAATTAAAAGGTGGGCCCAAACATTTGACTGGTAGTGTATATAATAAAAGAACAGTTTAAGTTTGGACTTAAATAAGCTATATAAGCTATATAATGTTTAAAAGATCCGTGAAAATATCCCACTACACTAGGGAACTTGAAAATATCCCACTACACTAGGGAACTTGAATACAACACGTTAGAGGCGGTGGTTTTTGCTCACGAGCGCTGTTCTGGCTGAGTGCAGCAGCGCGTGGGTAGCGGTTTGTCTGTGTACTGTGCGGTACCGTGTGCACAACTCCCCTCCCTCTCATCCCCCCTCGCCCATTGGAGCGCTTGGTCAGTTTTCCAATAAAAAATACACTAATCAATCATTGTTCTAGATACCATTGTCTTTAAACAACGACAGTCTCTATTTAAAATCTCTATTAAGATATAATATCGACTGTTAAATGATGGCACAAATGTTTATTATGAGTATTACTTTTTTTTTTACTTTGTTCACTTTGTTTACTTTGTTTGGACTCCATTATGTAACCTTGTTTTCCTCCAGCATAATTAATTATTCCAGGGCTGTGAGTTCTGTGTAAAACTGGGATGTTCTGTATTCTGGTCTTACGTAATGGGCATCTTCCACCTCTTTCTCGGCGTCGTGTGATTAGTTTACCACATCGTGTGCACAAGCTCTTTGTATTTGACGTTCCTGCGTGCAGCGTGCAGCGTGACTCACTGGAGTTTGCACCCGGTCCTACTACACCCCATGCACTATAAAAGCGACAGGGCTCGCTGTTATCATAGCAGGCTGACTTCACAGCGGAAGAAGACACAGACTTTAGTTATCACAAAAAGCCAGCGGGTTGACAGAATGGATCCTTGTGACTGCTCCAAGAGTAAGTTGTCGGGCTTTTCTTCTTGTAAGAAAAAAATCATCTTAAAATTTAGGAATATAATTTTAATACTGTTATTTTTGTCTTAGCTGGAAAATGCAACTGCGGAGGATCATGCACTTGCAAGAACTGTTCCTGCACTAGCTGCAAGAAGAGTGAGTGTCTTCAATTCAGCTTAATATTGTTTTAAATGGCTGAGTAATCGTAAAGTGGTTACAAATTGTGGGCATAATAACCTCTGAAATTGGTCGTGGGGTATGAAAGCGCTGACAGTCTTTAGACCCAATATAGGAAAATGTCACCCATCCATGGCTCTCAAACTGTATCATTGCTCTAATCTACAGGTTGTTGTTCTTGCTGTCCATCTGAATGCAGCAAGTGCGCCTCTGGGTGTGTGTGCAAAGGGAAGACTTGTGACACCAGCTGCTGTCAGTGAAGACGTGCTTAACTATGTCCTGATTTATTGTGATGGAACTGTAACCTACGTTTTGGTTTTTTTGTACTACTAATAAATTATCTTTAATGAAAAAAGTTCGTGGCAGTTACTTTCTAAATGTCTTACAAGGGATGGTCTCAATTGATGCTTTGAACTTATTGCTCGATCCACTGGAACCTTTTCCAAATTATTTTAAAATGCAACAATATTAAGTTTATTAAAGATGGGTTGTGTATTAGCTCTCAAGTTTAGATTTAAACTGAACAAAAACTCCTTCCTGAATAGGTGATATTGTGGGTAGAGTTGCCGTTTGCTTAATTTTAATAGGTTGTATATCTAGCTTTAATTGATCACTGCGGAACGTAAATTCAAGTGGAACAGTACGGATTGTTTAGAGTGAAACACACCGGAAATACACTGTAGCGAGTAGTGTTCTCAGTCGCTAATCTAGTTGAGGTGGATTTATTTTTGCAGTTAAATCATGCCAAAAGTCGTGTCCAGGAGCGTTGTCTGCTCTGATACCAGGGATCGCGAGGAATATGATGACGGGGAGAAGCCACTGCATGTCTACTACTGCCTTTGCGGACAGATGGTGCTGGTGTTGGACTGCCAACTCGAGAAGCTGCCCATGAGACCCAAGGATAAAGCCAGAGTTATAGACGCGGCTAAACACGCACACAAGTTCTGCAACGTGGAGCAGGACGAGACCGCTTACATCAAAAGAGAAGCGGGAATAGAAAGGCAGTTCAGAAAGAAATGTGGCAAGTGTGGTCTGTTGCTATTCTACCAGCACCAAGAGAAAAATAACACTGCTACTTTTATCGTTGACGGTGCCGTGGTGAAGTTTGGCCAGGGCTTTGGAAACACCAGCGTCTACAGCCAGAAGCAACCAGAGGCCCCCAAGAAAGTGCGAGTGATGATGACAAAGAGAACCAAAGACATGGGCAAATTTAGCTCGGTCACCGTCTCCACCATCGATGAAGAGGAGGAGGAGATAGAAGCCAGAGAAGTGGCGGACTCTTACGCTCAAAATGCCAAAGTCATTGAAAAACAGCTGGAGAGGAAGGGCATGAGCAAAAGAAGACTACAGGAACTAGCTGAGCTGGAAGCCAAGAAGGCAAAGATGAAGGGAACACTTATTGACAACCAGTTTAAGTGAGATGGGGGGACTTTAAGGACATTTATGAACTTTTAAAACATTAATCTATCTAGGCCTTTATAACATGTGAACATTTTGTGGTTTCCAAGCCATAGATTGATTGGCCTATTTTTATTTGGACTGTTAAATAAGGAATTGAACTTCCAGGCTTTGTATTCTATAATAAAGAGACTCGATGCAATTTACTCTACATGTCTAGATCAGTATGAACCGTGTCTAACACGGGCATTTCTATGAATACAAACAAGTAAAGTCACTCAGCACCTGTTGTAGAAAACTATACATTCCAGTGTAACTTGTCTTTTATGTTGGATATGAAGCCTATTTTAATAGCCTATATCTCATCTAAGTTATATAATTAATGTTAAACATTGGGTAATATTTAATATGAATACCGACCGTGTACTTAGTTTACCACATCGTGTGCACAAGCTCTTTGTATTTGACGTTCCTGCGTGCAGCGTGCAGCGTGACTCACTGGAGTTTGCACCCGGTCCTACTACACCCCATGCACTATAAAAGCGACAGGGCTCGCTGTTATCATAGCAGGCTGACTTCACAGCGGAAGAAGACACAGACTTTAGTTATCACAAAAAGCCAGCGGGTTGACAGAATGGATCCTTGTGACTGCTCCAAGAGTAAGTTGTCTTCGGGCTTTTATCCTAAAATGTATGAATATCATTTTGACACTGATGATTTTGTTTTAGCTGGAAAATGCAACTGCGGAGAATCATGCACTTGCAAGAACTGTTCCTGCACTAGCTGCAAGAAGAGTGAGTGTCTTCAATTCAGCTTAATATTGTTTTAAATGGCTGAGTAATCGTAAAGTGGTTACAAATTGTGGGCATAATAACCTCTGAAATTGGTCGTGGGGTATGAAAGCGCTGACAGTCTTTAGACCCAATATAGGAAAATGTCACCCATCCATGGCTCTCAAACTGTATCATTGCTCTAATCTACAGGTTGTTGTTCTTGCTGTCCATCTGAATGCAGCAAGTGCGCCTCTGGGTGTGTGTGCAAAGGGAAGACTTGTGACACCAGCTGCTGTCAGTGAAGACGTGCTTAACTATGTCCTGATTTATTGTGATGGAACTGTAACCTACGTTGCAATTTTGTGTTTTTGTACTACTAATAAATGATTTTTAATGGAAAGTTCGTGGCAGTTACTTTCTAAATTCCTTAATTACAAACACATGGCAAGGGATGATGAAATTGCTGCTCAGTCCACTGGAACTTTACAAATTATTTTAAAATTGGTAGAGCTGCTTAAAGATGGTTTATGTTTTGCGTCTCAAGTTTAGATTTAAATTGGACAAAAACTCCTGCCCGAATAGGTGATGTTGCGTAATTGTGGGTGGAGTTGCCGTATGCTTAATTTTAATAGGTTGTATATTTAGCAAGGTAATTTAATTGATCAAAGCGGAAATTCAAGTGGAACGTCAATCTACCTAGGCCATATACCTTGTGAACAACATCTTTGTGGTTTCTAAGCCATCGATTGGTTGGCCTATTTATTTGGACTGTTAAATTGAACTTCCATGCTTTGTATTCGATATTAAAGAGCCTCGATACAATTTACTCTGCATGTCCAGATCAGTGTGAACCGTGTCTAAGTCAGGCATTTCTGTGAATGCACGCACTCAGCACCTGTTATAGGAACCGATACATTCCATTGTAACTTGTGTTTTATTTTAGATATGAAGCATATTTTAATGGCCTACATCTCATCCAAGGTATATAATTAATGTTAAACATTGGGTAATATTTAATATAGGCCTACAAACCAACCGTGTTAATTCACTGATGCACAGATGCAGGCGAGTTAAACTTTATAACTGAACACTCAAACACAAAGTTACACTGTTCCTTTGCCAATACCAATACTGCAGTTAAACTATAACCTTTGATATTGCTGTTTTTGGGTGTAGTTTTACAATGGTCCAGCTGACACCCCAGCCGCTTGTGCGGTATATTGTAACAGAGGAAAATCTTGGATTAACATCAAATCACATCATCTGTAATATTATTAGGCCCGAGCCCCTACAGGGCGTAGGACCTATTGCTTTCGCAACGATGAGTGCACGGGCGAAGCTGCCCGCTTTGGCACAATAACTATTCATGTCATCCCTATCACAAAAGTCAATCGACCCATGTCATATCTTTCACTGGGTTGCCATGGCGATGCGCGAAAGAGCTCATTTCGTCATTTTTGTACATTTCAAAATCTTATAACAACTCATTACCTTCATTGAAGAATGTGAAATTTGGTACAGTGACTCTTCAGGTCGTCCCCGTCGACCCTCCCCACACATACACACGCACCCCTTGGACTCTGGACTTTTTTGCTGAACTGGAATAATTGCCGAACTGGACTGATGCTAAACTGGAATACTGATAATTGATGTTTAATCTTTATATTGTGTCCTGTGCACCCCCATCCCCTTGTGTGTATCATCCCGTCCCCACCCCTCCCCATCCCCCCCGTTGTGTCATGTGGTGTGATGTAAATACTGTAAATATAAAGATTTTTCCTGTTTTTAAATGTATTTTTTGATAATAAAAGATAAAAAAAAAAAAAAAAAAAAAGTCCAGGGGCCAAGTTTGTATTTTGCACGGTGTTACCATGGCGATGCCTCAAAAATCTATGTTATTTCATTTTGTGCATCAGCACTTCCAATGTGTGTAGAATTTGTTTAGTGACAAGTACAGCCCAAAGCCGCAATAAAACAGACACCAGTGGCGCGTTAGCGCCCCCTTAGGGTAGTACAGCCCAAAGCCGCAATAAAACAGACACCAGTGGCGCGTTAGCGCCACCCTTAGGGTGTGCCGGGTCGGCCGAGTGCGAAGCGCGGCCCCCGAGGGCCGTTCGATGCCGCTTGCGGCTTTAATTGAAATTACAATACTAAATGTTGCCATTTAGCCAACACAGGTATTTTGTCTAGATGTTTGATAACCTTTGGTCAAAAGCTCTGAGTTCTGTGCTCAGTGTCAACTATTACCATTCTTGCCTGTATTGCTCAAAGGGATTAAAAGGGCACTTTGAGTGGCAGGTCAGTCTGTTTTGCAGAATTTTTTTTAATGGCACTCATTGTATAGCTTCCTGCATGCATACTATATGACCATAGACTGTACATAAAGTCTGTGTATGTGACCAAGCCAAAGCCTCTTAGAGAGCGAGTAGAATGGGGTTTTGCTAGAGCATCTCTGGACTAGTGCATCATGGACAATCCACTCCAGGACCGTCTGTTGCCTAGAGATGTTAACAGATATTTTGGTCAGGGGCGCATGAGGACAACCTTCATCAAGTAATACCAGCAACCTAACCGGCTTGCCTTCAATAACCACCTCATGATCTTGAATTGATTTGGCGCTACGAATGCGAACAAAGCAATGTCACTGTCATTCTTTTTTACCACTAGACAGTTTCTAGTTAAGGGTTATCCTCCCTTTCGCACGGCTGAGCTGTTGAGTGTTCTCACATAACGTAGTCGAGGAAGAAAAAGACCAATCACGTGGGAAGTTTTGTCCAATCACAATTAAGCACAAAAGTACCGGGGCAAACAACATATTGTAGTTAAAATGCTTCGTGTACAATTTTAAAACCAATTAAGAGAAGTATTCTCACTTTTAGAAGTAGTTCAGGATACAATTCACATCTGGTTCATATTACATCTGTCCTTTTATTCCGGTTTCGCCCATTTTAAAGACTGAACGGTAAGCATGCGAAACTTAGCCTGCTAGCATGTGCGTGGTGTTTGTGATTTTGTGTGTACAACATTAAACTTAACTGGATTCAAATATAAGATGGTTTATAAAAATCATACTTGCATGGTATAAATACAAGACATGTATAACTTTGAACGGTGTTTTATTCTGCTAACGTCTAGCCAATATGATGGACATTAGGGCGCGCAATGAAGCTGTCACAAACTTGTGTCCTTTTATGTCCACACTACACCATCAGGTTATAATAATGTTTTATGGATTTGATAGACATTGATTGTAGGACTTCCCAGTGAAGAAATGGACTGATAGATAAACATTTCTTATATTGTACACAGAGGTGGGGAAAGCAGCTAAATTTGTTCTCAAGTAAGACAAATAATTTAATCAAGTCATTTTTTATTGTCAGTATTATTTCTTCACTTCTAGACTTGCTCACAGTGTGAAGAGTAACCAAAACTTTAACTCAAGTCAGGTAAGAGTACTTTTAGTTTATAAAATACTTAAGTAAAAGTATGGGGTGTCTGGAAACAACTCATTACATTACTCATTAAATTACATTGTTTCCATACTACGTAAATACCGTAAGTGAGTACTCTCCACCTCTCTGTATACATCTGACCATTTTGCAGTGCATGCATGTGTAAATTACACCCATATTAGTGCTAATATGCCTAATATTGCACGGTTAGACTGTCGAACCGTGTTGTAAACATACTTGTACATTTACAGGAATGGATGCTGAGGGCTTTGGGGAGCTGTTGCAGCAGGCAGAGCAGCTTGCTGCGGAGACTGAAGCAGTGTCGGAGCTGCCTCATGTTGAAAGAAACTTGCAGGAGATCCAGCAGGCTGGAGAGAGGCTGCGCTCTCGCACCCTGACACGCACGTCTCAGGATGCGGCTGATGTCAAAGCGTAAGAATACAGTCACATTTACTTATTATTACATTAAATGTATTATGACGATTATTATTATTTTATGAATAAATATATTATGCTGTGTTCATATCTTTGTTCCAATCTTGATTTTATTTTATTACTACTTGTAATGCTGTAAAAAGTGCAGGTTTTTTTTTAGCATATCAGAATAAAGGAAATACCTTAGAGGTTTATTTGCTGCGATGAGGGGCACTCATAAAATGTGACTACACTGTGCTCTTATTGATTTGTAGAGAAACAGGATTGTGGATGTCTAAAAAGTTTTGCAATGGGTATTATTTTGTTTATTATTCTACTTATTGAGCAGTGCACTGAATAGACAAGGTTTATTGTAATTTCATATAATTTCATGGGGAATTATCAAAATTGTCCTCAGCCAACCCTCATGCCTAATTTACAATTTTGACTGTATTGCCCTCTAGTGGCTTAAAAGCAAAAGTATAGTTCTGAGAGATTACCTATATTTTTTTTCCTGATTTCAGATCAATTCTCCTGGGTTCCAGAGGTTTGGATATATTCCACATTTCACAAAGGCTTGAAACCCTGAGTGCTGCTACAACCTTTGAACCCCTGGAACCAGTAAAAGATACTGACATTCAGGTATGAGAAAATTATTCTTATGATCGACATTAGGCCAAATGGTTCATACAAGACCAGTCATCCATGTGGCTGGCATGCTAAAAATAATGTTTTAGAAACAAGTACAAGAATATATTTAAAGGAATACAAGTTTTGTGTGCATGTATTCAGTATCTCACTAGACAGCAGCTCCAGCAAGACACATGATTGCTAACCTTGCTAGGTATGAATGTTTCAAATGGTAATTTTGAAAGAGTTCAGAGAAGGGCTGTACAACGTGTGACTATGATCCAAAGAGCAGTGCAACAGCTATGCTGCAAAATCCTGAATGGAAATCGCTTGAGGAGCATCAAAAACATCAACAACTTGTCCTGAATATGTCTGAAATTACCAACATACCCACTCCACCCCAGCTGACCACCAAACTATAAAAAAAAGTTTTTCCATGCACTGTCCCAGAATAGAACTAACTACCAACTGAAGTAGTTCTAAATCAAACTTTGGACACCTTTTAAAGTCAGCTGGCAAAACCGTAACTCTCTCTTTTCATCAACGGGATCTCCTTTTGGAATTTGCCGATTGATCAACCAGAATCAGGTTTGTACTTCCTGGTCTTGGTTGATAAATTTCATTCTTGTTTATGGGAAATGCTTATCTATTAAAAATAAAATTTTGTGGAAACTGCAGACCCTTCATATGTTTAATGGATTAATTTTTTACCAATGCACTAATGTAGGAAACAATGAATTTGGCTTAAATTTCATTAAGTAAATCTTATCAGGAACATAACTTGACATGTAGCATTTCCATCATGAATCCCACTAACATCCTCCTAATGAGATGTCTTGATGCACAACCCAGAAAATTCAATGGGGGGGTTGTAATTTAAATATTAAAATGGTAAAATAACCTCGAGTTTTTATTAGACTGTCAAATATGCAGTCTCTCTGCTTTAAAACAAAGCAATGACATCTCTGCAATCAAAGTTAATTGATTAATTGCAACTAATCTGGGATTGGGATTGTCAACTACTTTAGTTTTCAACTAATCATTATTTTGACTATACAGACTCCAAATTATGCCATGTGCTACTCAAAGAGTAGAAGTATTTTACACCAATATGACACAGGAAACATGTAAATTCATGTAATCTGAGTCACATTTAGTAAAAATCTCATATTCACTGGCCTTTTGCAATCAAACAAATAATTAATTGGAAGAGTAATCGCTAGCATAGTATAATAATTGATTATAATATTATAATAATTATTATAATAATAGTATTAAATAATTTTTACTTGTAGTCTTACTTTGTATCCAATGTCTATCAGCATTATTTTGCAGTCATGGTGTGGTTTGTATGGTCATGTATTTTATTTATTTACAGAATTTACATAAGTAAGGCTGTGTTTAGCAACCCTTATATGTTCACTGACGGTGGAAGGTAAATGGCAATGTAGGTACTAAGTAGGCAGAGATCACATGACAATCTGGTTGTGAAGAAAGAGAAAGCAGAGCTAGCAAAAATGGCGACTGACTTTGGTTTGATCTGTCCTTGTCTCACTTTTCACTCTCCCATCTGGCTGCTCTCTCAATTGAGCAGTTCGCTTTGTGTTGGCTCACTATCATATGCATTCTGTTTATATTCCTTTGCAGTTTCTGCTCTCCCCAACTGTGTATATGCACTCTTCATTGTTGTTGGCATGCTTTCAGCAGATGCAATTGGCAAAGCCCAGAGCATCTGATAGACAAACACTGTTTTTGTGGGGGTGGTGAACATACTACCCTGACCATGTCTACAGTATGTGGATAGTAACTGCAGCTGACAGTTACTTTTTTTTTTCCTCCATGTTCTTTCTTATGAATGAATGTGTAGCGTAGCGCTATCCACACGTGGCTTGCCTTTCCATGCATGTCTGATGTGATGGATTACATGCTGTAGTAGATGCATAGTTGAGCCTATGGCACATTGTGAATGGGTGTGTGCTGTGTGTATTAAAATATAGCCTATGTAATGGCATGTATATAACCCAGCTTGGGTAAAGCGTAGCAGACAGTGAGCATATAGAAGGGCCCTCCCTTATGTGCCTCTAAAACCCCTCATTAACTAAACATGACCCTTAAGAGCATGATTAGCCTCATTTCAAGACAGGATGTCGGAAGCCATCAACTGAGGGTTGAAAAATCCATTACTATAATTGCATTGAGCTGAGGGAGGGAGGAGAGAAAAGGATGCATGGATGGATAAAAAGGGAGGAAAGTGAGTGGGAATGAGGGAGGGAGGAGGCAGTGGGCTGTCAGAGATGCTGCGATTAAGTGAAGGAGGGAGAGGTGCAGGATGTAGCATGAAGTCTGGGGAAGAGGGGTATCACCTGATTGGAGGAAGTGATCATCCATATGAACCATGGTTCTTTCTCACCGATCCCCCCTGTGTCTGGCTGCTAAGTTGGTACAATCCTCTGACAATAAAACCACCTCCGAAGACTCTTGATGTGGCACTTTTGCTCAGTTCTCCAGCTTGTGAACAAGAGTCACTAGTTCACTTTTGAGTATGGAAGAGCTGAACGTGGATTAGGAAGCCACTTCAACCTAACATGGGAGATACATCGCCGTGGGGAGCCCACTGCTGCACTGCCGTGCACAGCGGTAGACAGGCACCAGGGGCTTTTATGTCTCCTAAATGCTTCACTATAGACCATAAAATGA
The DNA here is from genome assembly GCA_000787095.1 of Periophthalmodon schlosseri. NCBI lineage: Eukaryota > Metazoa > Chordata > Actinopteri > Gobiiformes > Gobiidae > Periophthalmodon > Periophthalmodon schlosseri. The sequence continues at coordinate 89,354 of KN483157.1, read as the reverse complement.
AAAACTGGTATTTTTAATTCACATCACATCCTGACTTTTTGTCTTCCAGCCTGGAGGCTGGCAAATCCAATGTGAGTATTCCTTGCTCTCTCATGCACATGTACCGCTTGTAAGACATGTGCTTTTATATTTTTATGCCAATTTGTTGTGGTCTACTTTTAATAAATGCTATGACGAATGGACTGAATAAACAAATGAGCAAAGGAAGTATTTATTAGAAATAAAAAGCTTTGTCTGTGTATGTGACAAATCTTAAATTATATTTTCTGTATAGTTAGTGACGTTGTAAAGGGTGGGGTTGCTGTCTGTCACACACTAGTTGGAAGGTAGTCAGTTCATTATGTCAAGGCAAGTAAGGACAGAAAGCCTTCTTTCTGTGAAGCAAACCAGCTTTCAGTAACCTTTTTTCCCCACATTTTAAAATATTTTTCTTCGTCATATTTTCTCTTTTGTTCATTCGGCTGCTCTATTGCCAGCATTTGGTCTAATATGCTTCTTGTATGTGATTAATGTTCTGCATTTACCTAAGCTTGATTGGTGGGCACTAGCATATTGCAGGAAATAGTTGTATGAGCATTTTAACATGATTCCTTGTGTCCCTGTGTATGTTTTATATTTTATATTTTCAGCCTTTGTCGGTGGTGTAGATTGCGACCTAAAAACGATATTAAATTGTCTTTTTTAAATTATCAGTGCTGTAGTATCTACCAGTAACTCTAGCTACTGTATTTGACATTAAAATGTCATTTAGGCCAGTGATTTCCAACCTATGGCGGCATGAGACATGTCAGGTTGTCCTCAGAGTTCTGACCAGTCAGAGGGCAGGTCATGAAATACAAAATTTATGCAAATTACAAATGTATTTCAATTACTATTTGATTTTGTCAGGAATCATTTTTGATGATGATGCATTTTTGGGGGCAGCCTTTGTGGACTTCAGGGCCCAGCAGGTCTCCGGTACAAACAAGGACTCTTCAAGGAAAAGTTGGGAACCACTGGTCACAATTTTCAATATTTTGAAGAAACACCACACCTTTTAATTATCTTTAAATTGGTCATTGCTTTTGCATGTTAGAAGCTACATGACATAATTTGGAATCTGAAATTAAGTTTACTTGCTATGTGTCATAAAAAACAGTTGGCTTTTAAAATGTGCACTGTGATTAGAGTTCTACTATTAAAACGTATTGCCAGTCAGAAAAATCACAATTAGATTTATTCTTTCCAAAAATTTTGTTTAAATAGTGAGATGGGTAAGGATTAATAAAATTCCATCTTATTAGAGAAGACACGTAGCGTATAATAAGGGAATTGATACTTATTTTGGTATAATATTTATTTTTATTCATTATTATGTCATAACATTTCCCTTTTTATGAATGTATAATATTAATTTTGCAATCTTTAACAATCCAATTCAATGTACTAAACCGTATAGGGGCTCCACTGGGACAAGACATTTTGGTCATTTTGGTATTTTTGAACATGCAAGATCTTGTGGCCTGAGATCGTTTCCATAGTTTCACACACTATATATTCACACACTATATATTCCTTTCTCTTGTGCTGAGTGGTGTCCTGAGCTTCCGTTTAGAGTGGATACATGTAAATCTATTCTGACTCTTCTGAGAATAGGCAGACCATTACAATAGTAAGTCTCATACAATAAAATAATTTACTGTCTGTAGTGTGTTGATCATATTATTGGATTTTTTTAATTTTTGGATGCGTCTGTCTGTATGCGACATACATTTTGGAATTGTAGATGGCAGTTCATTTGTCATACAATTGTCTAAATGTTTTCCATTTCTGAAACAATGGCTTATGTGGCATATTTTGACTTTGCCAATATTCTGAATGTATATTGATTTCCATTTCTATTTTTCTTTACAGGGCTTCTTAAAGAATGAAAGGGATAATGCTCTCCTGTCGGCCATCGAGGAATCCCGTCGAAGGGTCAGTATTGGCCTTGGCTTAGGCCCTATGGCTTATGTTTTTTATAATGTAATGTGTTTTGTGAAGTATAGAACTTATTTTGCTTAGTAATAGTGAAAAATAATCATTTGTTAAACTCAATGGAATCCCCAAAACGCAACATTAAAGCACAAGTTCTAGCAAAAAGTTGGTGCATAAGAGATTGTCTGGTGTTGCCTTTAGGGAATGCTTTTAAAATGGCTTCCCTAATGCGCTGATCTAATAGGACTCGTGGTTAATTAGCTGCTGTTCGTATTAGCACTCGCTGCTCCCAGAGGAAGAAGGAATCACCTCTGATTGTGACATTAGATGGTATAAAGTTTGTTTACAATTATTATATTATGTAACTGTTATTTGTTGCTGATTTGTTTAGCCTTGTATTGCATATACTATGCCCTTATTTCTGATTTCAAGACTACGATAACAAACATAAGTACCCCCCCCCCCTCCCCACTACGTATATAACTGCCATGCATAGTGAATGTGCAGAGACATGTGTGACAAAATTAACCCAGTAAAAGTACTTTCAATCTAGATTTGTACTCCCTGAGCTGGATGTTAATTATCTCATGATCCCATTATCTTACTTTCAGTCTCTGTGGAGGGTTAAATTAGACTCACAGGTGCCCTTGTGGGTCTATACAAATTTGTTAGTGAGGGATCCCTTTTGTGATAGCCTGGCCAGTCAAGGCTACACGCTTTTCCTACATTTTACGAAAACTTATGATGTCCCATGGACATGAATAACAGGCGGATTAGCCAGAAACGCATGTCAGTTTATGTCAAAACTGAAAATAAGGAAAAAGGAAACTGTACTCAAAGCAGACCTGTTATGCAAAATTGACTGTTTAGAGCTTTTAACCATGTTATAGTTGTTGTTATAGTCCCCTCACCATTTACTCACCAAAAGTTGTATTTGGAGTGATTCGTGCATGTTTGAGCAATCTTTAATCGTTTATTTTCAAGATGCCATTTTGTCACCGGTATATGCCCACTGTTTTGTACTTTACTTAGTTCTCCAATTTTATTTTCTTAATCGTGATGCGCATAGGATTCAGCAGTGTCATGTAGTCATTTCAGCTATCCATTGAAGGTGCTGATAACCCTTTGTTGTCGTTTACGGCAACGTCAGCTCCCATTGCGCACCACAGTTTTCTAATGCAGACTTGTTTCTTTTATTAAGATCAATATTGCAATTTAAAATGTTCAAATTATGACATAATGATCCACGGGTATGATGGATTATAACTATATAGCAGACACAAGCACAATAGATCTTCTTTAACACTGTTAATTAGAGGTGAGGGTGAGAAATTATTTGGGCTCTTCCCCAAAAATATTCATGGGGAGGAGCCTCCTGCATTTGAACAGAAAGTATAAGTATATATCTTGCCAGGCTACCTATGACTTTTCAAATACTATATACATCCTTCAGTGTATTCTTCACAGCTGGCATGTGTCACAGTATAAATGAAGATCCTAACTTGAGGATGTGTCTTTGTGACCTCTATCAACTGCAGACGTTCCTATTGGCGGAGGAGTACCACCGGGAGTCCATGCTTGTGCAGTGGGAGCAGGTGAAGCAGAGAGTTCTACACACACTCCTTGGAGAAGGGGAAGATGCTCTGGACTTCACTCAAGATGTGGAGGTGCACACATGACATCTGATATTTTATCTGATATCATATTTATTTTTTAATCCACTCCAAATCTTGATTGTGTTGTGCTGTGCCCAGTTTTGTAATTGTCCCAAAAACCTCTTGTCAAATTGCTTTAGTCACAATGTTAAGATATGCAAATAATTGATGCGGTCTTCATTGTTTTACCATTTCCAACAGCCCAGCTTTGTGAGCGAAGTTTCAGCACCGGGAAGAAGTGCCTTGGACAGTACAGAAGTGGCTTATGGACGACAGGTATATACCGTACTTTTAAAAAGTTATCTAAAAACTGTTATTTTTTTTGTTGTTTTTAAATTGCAAGTTAATTTTTTACTCAACTTATAATGTAGTTTTGATTTGGCTTGTGCTTATTGTCATTGTTTCTGTTCTTATTATGGAGCTTTAATGGGGTCACACAGTGAAGCAGGAAGTGACAAATCAAAGTTATTGATTGGTCGGAGCAAACAGGGGCACATGGGGTATTTTCTTTGTGTGGCTTTGTCTCCGCCCTCACCGTCCTGTCTGACCTTCTTGTTTGTTTCTGAACTGCTCGTGAGTCAAAGCTTCTCCTGACTATGTGCCGCCACATTGCCTGTGGTGTCATTTGTTTAATTTTTGTAATCTTCTTTGATGATCTTTGGAACATTTTGATACTTTTTATAATATTTTTTGTTGTGAACCATTTTACTCGATGGGCATAGAAGTTTTATATTGTGATGTTGAGGTTAGGATTTTGCATTATGGTTGATGAAAAGTTAACAAAACCCATGTGATTTTTTTTTATTTTTTATTTTTTTTTAACAGATTTACATTTTCAATGAGAAGATAGTGAATGGCCACATACAGCCAAATCTGGGGGACCTGTGTGCTGCAGTTGCAGATAGTCTTGATGACAAGGTAAGCTATATGTTTTTGTGCTTTAGACAGGTATTGTTTTAACAGTCGTTACATTTGACAATAATACACGACTACAGCCATATTTCACAACTATTCGCTTAACATTTGTTTTTGTTAGAATGTGTCAGACCTCTGGTCCATGGTGAAGCAGATGACTGATGTGCTGCTAGTTCCTGCCAAAGATACTCTTAAAAGTCGCACTTCTGTGGAAATGCAGTTGGCTTTTGTCCGAAAGGCACTCAGTTTTTTGGAAAACAGGTCATTTGCATTTTTGTGTATTCACATTTATCTGGAGCGTTCAGCATTTGTACATCTGAATGTTCCTTTTTGTTTGTAGCTACAAAAATTACACTATGGTGACAGTGTATGGAAACCTTCATCAAGCCCAACTGGGAGGAGTGCCAGGAACGTACCAGCTTGTCCGCAGTTTTCTCAACATCAAACTACCAGGACCACTGCCTGGCATGCAGGTAAATCACACAATGATGATTTATTTGGCTACAAATCGGATTAACCTTACTGTGCTTTACAGGATGGTGAGATTGAGGGCCATCCTGTGTGGGCTGTCATTTACTACTGCTTACGCTGTGGAGACTTGAACGCAGCCATGCAGGTGGTGAACAGAGTGCAGCATCAGCTTGGAGATTTCAAGACCTGGTTTCAGGAGTACATGCACAGCCCTGACAAACGGTATGAGCTTCTCCTTTTTCCTACACTTAAAATCTAAATATTAAATAAGAAAAGTAAAATAAATACAAAAATAATTGAAACATCAACTTGCCATATCAGTTATCATTATTCCATCTACTATTATCTACTGTTGTTTTGTTTTCATTTATCCTTAAATGTCCTTTGTTGTTTTTTTTAGGCTCTCTCCAACATCTGAAAACAAACTTCGGCTTCACTACCGCAGAGTGCTGAGGAACTGTGCTGATCCATACAAGAGAGCTGCCTACTGCCTGATTGGTAAATGTGACATCAGTGACAACCATGGGGAGGTGGCAGACAAGACCGAAGACTATCTCTGGCTTAAGGTGTGCCTCAAATGATCATTATTTAGTTTAAAAAATAAGTTGTATTTTTATTATCTGTAGTGAATTTTCCAAAGTATTAAACTAGCTTAGTTTACTTGACATGCTGCTATGGTCTTCCAACAGTTGAACCAGGTGTGCTTTGATGATGATAGTAGCAGCTCTCCCCAAGACCGACTCACTCTCCCACAGTTGCAAAAACAGCTTCTTGAAGATTATGGTAAGAAAATTGGGTGCTTCTTTAAAAATATATATGTAATAATATATTGTGATTCTCTGTAGTTGAAGGTAAACCATGTAATCTTTCTAGGTTCTGCTCATGTCCATATGATTTCTTTATCCGGAATGGTCCACAGTATGGCATTAAATGTGTCATTCTTACATTTTATTCATTCACAAGTGTTTTGATTGAAAAACAAGAATACCTTGAAAAACATGCTTTTCCACAGATCTAACCTGTAACTTTGACTGGTGGTGTCACCTGCTTGAGATCGATATGTTTAATGTCGTACTGTGGAACATAAAGTAAAGAAATAACTAGAGATTAACCGATATGGGTTTGTCTCTGCTGATATTTTTGAGCCGATTTTGATTATTTTCCCCACATTCAGTACCGGTAATTTAAATTTACAAAAAACTCACCTACAGTCCTTTTTACCATATACCTAAAAGCAGCGTACTCATGTTTTGTGTTGTTATCTTTTTGCACTGAAGTGTTCAAATAAAGCTCTATGCATATTCTTTAGACAGCTGGTCAGCCAAAACAAAATATTGGCCTCTGCTGGAGATTTAAGACCGACAGTGATACACTAAAAAGTGCAAATATCGGCCCCATATAGGTCTATCTCTAGATATAACATCTCCATGTAGACAAGCAGGTATCGTACCTCCAGCAGAAAACTAACATGGAACTTTTTGTACAGTTAAATGCTCACGTTTCATAAATATTCAAAGTTGAACACTAAACAGTTCACATGACCTTGGCATGTAAAAAGGGGAGCATGAGGGCCTTGTGTATCCCAGATTTAGACCGCACAGTTCTTTCCCCTGGGTGTTGGCTGCTCTATTGGC
>KN483157.1:66617-82651 GCA_000787095.1 Periophthalmodon schlosseri | reverse complement strand
GTTCAGATAAGGCTTCACTTTTGTGTCCGTTCCGCCTCTCACTCTGCTCTGTTTGAAGCACAGCGTTCTAACTCTCTGCTGCCCTGCTCCCTCTCCCATTGCCTGGTGCACTTCTTGTTGTTGTCCTCCATCTTGCCTCACAGCAGGACACAAAGCCCGGAGTCTCTTCTCTCTCTCTTTGTCCCACATACCGTCAGTCTTTGCCAACTGGTCTAGTCGCTGTGTCCTTGTCAGTGGTCCTCTACATCTCTATTCCTCTTTTTTCTGTACCTGATCCTTTAAACCCTCTGTCCTCATGCCGTGTTTTCTGCCCATTTTAACATACTGTTCTGTAGATTTGTCCTCCCTGATTTCTTGTTTGCACACTGCTGCTGCTGCCTGCATACTCCCACACTCTTATCTCTCTTCCTCCATCCTTTCTCCTCATCACTCTCTCCCTCTCTTCTCTGGTACGCTCCCACTTTTTGAACTAAAGTGCTGTGAGTCTGAGATAAGCCTCTAAAATGGCTGACATGGTCCACCCTGTTCTATTCCGCACACTTTTTAGCCAGCAAGAGGATTAAGAATTATAATTAAAAAAGTAAAGTTGATGACTAAGTACCTGCACCACACAAAATGTTTCCTTACACAATGGTGGTTGCTATAGAAACAGAAAAGTTTTTTGCTGCTGTTTAGACATCTATGTTACCAATGAACAAACAGAAGTTATACTTGTGTTGTGTTTGTGTTTCATTTAATTAAAAGTGCACTATATAACTTGTCTCCCTCTATGGACACAAGCAGGTCCAGGCTTACAGGTAGACCCATCAGAAAAGTTACAGATTGCAGCTTTAAATCAAGACCTTATTATTCTTGTATTAATAATTCACTTTTCTGTCTTGTGTGGTCCCACAGGAGAGTCTCATTTCTCGGCGAGCCAGCAGCCCTTCCTGTATTTCCAGGTGTTGTTCCTGACTGCTCAGTTTGAGGCAGCTGTGGCATTCTTGTTTCGTGTTGAGAGGCTCCGCAGCCATGCCGTCCATGTTGCTCTGGTTCTTTATGAGCTACAACTGCTTTTAAAGGCATCTGGGCAAAGTGCTCAGCTCTGTAAGTGTACAATCCTCATTCACAGTTGAATGTGAGATTTGTATTTAACATTTGTTGATTTAAAAACTCCTGTTTGCTTCCTCATCTACAGTAAGTCAGGAACCTGGCGATCCCCCTATGGTACGTCGACTTAACTTCATCCGCCTGCTCATGCTTTACACTCGCAAGTTTGAGTCTACTGACCCACGGGAAGCACTCCAGTACTTTTATTTCTTACGGTAAGATAATGATCCTCTTTTGTGACTTGGATTAAGTTGTAAAGAAAATTACTGTGCAATGTTTACAGTGATGCTTGTCTGTTCTGATTGCTTTCCATTATGTGCTTGACCAGCAACGAGAAGGACAGCCAAGGAGAAAACATGTTTATGCGTTGTGTTAGCGAACTTGTTATTGAGAGCCGTGAGGTGAGTGATACTATTATACAAGGGCACCTGATAAAACTTAAGCCATTACGCTTTGATTTATTGCTATTCTATTTTATATTTGCATTTAAAACGGTATTGCATTATGTGACTTTGTCTGTTCCAGTTTGACATGCTGCTGGGGAGGTTAGAAAAGGATAGCAGCAGGAAGGTAGGTCTTAATCTTCCTCCTTTCAAACGCAACACAATACAACACAGCTATTCAGTTTTACCTCTTTGTTATAAACCATTTTAGCCACTAGTTTATTGTCCTTATTTCTTGCATCATGTGCTGTGAAATGCTTTTGTTAAATACCTTGTTTTACTGAAACTCTTTACTTTCATTTTCCTTTCTAGCCTGGAGTCATTGATAAGTTTGCTGGAGATACACGAGCCATCATCAGTAAAGTGGCCCTTGAGGCTGAGAACAAGGGCTTGTTTGAGGAGGCAGTCAAACTCTATGAGCTGGCCAGAGTAAGTTATATTCTGATAAAGTAGTGCTTGTGGTGTTTTGTTATTGAAGATGGTACATTTTGTCTTTGTGTAGAATTCAGATAAGGTTTTGGAGCTCATGAACAGGTTGTTGAGTCCGGTGATTGCACAGGTCAGCGCTCCCCAGTCCAACAAAGAGAGGCTCAAAAACACAGCTGTGGCCATTGCTGAAAGGTTACTGAACATCAATAAATGTGAAAACGAATGGAAAACTTCTGAAGAGGTTTATAACATGGTCTTTTTTTTCTCAGGTATCGTTCTCAAGGTATATCAGGGGAGAAATCTGTGGATAGTACTTTCTATCTGCTTTTGGACCTAATGACATTTTTTGACGAGTACCACGCAGGACACATTGACAGAGCTTATGATGTATGTTTGCTAAAAGCGTTATTACCTTGTTACGAATCACCACAAGTACAAAAATTACTAGTACAATGTGTTATTTTTAGGTGATGGAGCGTTTGAAGCTTCTGCCTCTCAGTCAGGACAGTGTGGAGGAGAGAGTGGCTGCCTTCAGGAACTTCAGTGATGAGGTAAAGTATAACTTTGATACTTGGACAGTAAAAAGAATCACATTAATGTTCTACTTCTTTTCTTTTTCTTTTACGTTAGGTGCGCCATAACTTGTCAGAAGTGCTGCTGGCCACTATGAACATTTTGTTTACCCAATACAAGCGTCTCAAGGGTGCACCAGCAGGGACACCAGGAAGATCTCAAAGGACCATAGATGACAGAGATGTGGTAAGACATATTTTAACTTTATAATTGTCTTAGAATAGAACATATTGTTTGCATGTACTTAGTAAACTTGGCTTCTTTAACAGCAACTGCGCAGCCAGGCCAGGGCGTTGATCACCTTTGCTGGGATGATTCCTTACAACATGGCGGGAGACACCAATGCAAGGCTGGTGCAGATGGAATTACTAATGAACTGAGACAAAACACAAATGATTCATGTGGAAAAAAACAACAAAAAAGACACATTGCTTTTGATTTTTGTGTTAAATAGCTGCTTTAAATTCATTCCTCCTGTCAACCCCACCTTTTCTTATTGTCCAATTTAGTTGTTTATGTTTGCATCATTTGGAATAAAAAACATTCTGTTCTGTTGTCAGTTTTTATGTTTTGTTTTTTCTTTGTTTTTTCTTTCTTTGTTGCAAAGAAACATGGTACATGCCTATTTATGTGCCTTTTATTATGTTTTATTGGCTTAGTCTTATTATAGACAACAGATGCCATTGATATATTTTAATAGTAGACTACAGAGATGCTTTGCAAAATATGTGGGTCAACACAATCACTTTAGTAGTGTTCTATTGTTAGAACTTATGAACAAACCATGCCAAATAAAGACACCTGAACATTTTTCAGAATGACATTCCACTTTGAGGGGGGCTTATGCCTTTCTGGATGTAGTGACGTTTAACAAAAATAGATTTACTGGATTGAATAGATGGGTTTGCATCAAAGAGTTTTGCGCATGTTTGTATTAGATAATACAGCCTGTATTGCAACCTGTTTTTATCTTTCATAATTTGATATTTTTCTTCTCTGTCTGAAGAAAGCATTTAAGGACATGCCTGTGTCCCACCAGTCGTTGCTTGTAGTCCACTGTTGGTCCTTCAGCCTGGCCTGAGAGCAGACAGATGGAAGCACATTCTGTGTTGGCTGCTCCATATACTGTATTGGCATGTGGAGTTTGCTTAAGGCCATGGACAGTGTAAGGTTTTGTGTGCGTACCCTGTGTTAGAGACATACTGTACATTGACATGTGACAGCTGAAGACTGCATCCATCAAGTGAATCTGGTGTGTGTGCTGCAGCTGGTGTTGTGAATCAGGCCGATGACAGACAGCGCCTATAACCCGGCTATTTCACAACACCAGGGTTGCCCTCCACCTCTGACAGCGAGATCAAGAAGATACTATTTTTGCTTCAGTCATACACAACACGACATAACATTTATGTTATGATAATGTTGAGATTAGGCCAATGTACGTTTTGGACTTGTGGCTTTTTGAAATATGTGTGAGACAGAATGTGATTGCACCGTTCATTCATGGTTGGGCCCAAGCAGCAGGGATGTAAGCCCTGATTTCACTGATGAACAACCTATTGTGATGTATCCTTTATAAACAGATGGCTTTCTGAAACAGAAGGGCCCTGTGTGTAGCCTGTGGTCATGACCAGTTGGCAGCTGAAAAAGTGCATTGTCCCAGTTCTTTCATTCCCATTAGACACTGTTTCCTCCCAGCAACCATTTATAGCTCCATAAAGTACAGTCCTGTTTGTCTCTTTCTTAAATAAGATTGGCAACTTCAGTGTTTTATTTTTCACATTCATCATCATTAGGTGAAGTAGCCTAGCCCTAAGATATTGTCAAAATCATATTTTTTCACATTCTGTGCTTGGCCTATAATGCCTTGGATGCATAACAATTGTACTGTAATCCAGATAAATTTACTATCTTTAAAATAATAGTCGTGTGGTGGCGAAATCTAAGCACAGGTGTGCTTAACTGGAGCAACACGTGACCGACAATGGCGTCACGGGAGAGTGCGCATTTTCCGTAATAACTGAAAGACTTTTAAAAATTAGGAAAAGACAATGATTTACACAGCTGTGAAGGTAAGTAGCCTACAGACAAGAGATTAGTACTAAAATGAATTAGGACAGTAACGGGACATCTTATGACAGCAGTTTATATGAAACAAACTATATTTTCAATCAGCTGAACGTGGTCCTTGTGCTTCTCACTGGACTCGATTGCAGACACTCTGATAACGGTGAGTAGTTTATAGACACATCTGCTCTAATGTTAGAGATTCAAGTTTTAATGCAGCCTGTGCTCGTTTCAAATAGGCCACTGCAGTCTGCGGCATTGTACTAACAACGATACATGTACTGTCTCCAAACACCAAAGGAGCTGCAAGTGTGTCCAGGGTTATTATGGCGACCGCTGTGACCAAAGTAAGCCTCATCAACTCTTGGAATGAATGCACCTGCAAATCATCCTTGAAGGATTTTTTGTTTTGTTTTTTGAAGTGGTCTACCTGATTATAGATTATATGCTGCTCATTAGACTTATAAGAGCACCTTTAGTAGTCTGTTAGATTTGAACATGCCTTCACCTCCATCGGCCCAGGACTAGGCTCTCCACTATGGGAGACAGGGGCCTTTCAGGCTGTTGCTCCACATCTATGGAGTCCCTCTCAGAGACCCTGAGGGTGCCTCAAAGACGTTTTTGTTCAAAAGGCCTATTAGTACTTTTTAAATCACAATTTTATTATTTCTAATGATCCTGTACTTCAACTTGTGTAAGGTTAAGGTACACTTTATGGCCCCCCTTGGTCGTTGGGCAATCAGTCAGGAGCAGTGGGTGCTGCAGTGTTGTGCCTTGAGACCTATCTCCAGCTCTTGAGTTAGGCTTGGTCAGGACTACCATAGCTGGAGGATTTTTACCTATTGTTTGTGTTTTGGAATTGATGAGGAAACCCACCCAGATATGGGGAGAAACATGCAAACTCCGCATAGAAACCTTCTTGGTGTGAGGCGACAGTTGTCACTGTGCCATTCTGACTCCATCTACCTGCTGTAGAACTTTGAGATTTATACATAAAAGGAGATTTATACATAAAATGTAATATTCTTATGTAGTAATTTTAGTATTAGTATGTATGCCCTAAAAACCTTGAATAATCAAATCTCCCTTTCAATATTCCAGGTGCACATATTCAAGTCAACTGTGAAATGGACTCCATCAGTATCAGAGCTTTAGAAAGTTACTTCACTTACCACAAAGTGCCCCTAGACTCTTTGCATTTGCCCAACAAGTTATGTCGCGCTCATAAAGAGGTGATCAATGGTGTCGCATATTATACTGCAAAGGTATCTAAAGACGATTACTTATTGTGTGGAGGCAAACCACTGGAGGTATGATCTAATACATTCAGCTGTTTTATCATGCTATTTAGAAAAGGTCATTTATCCATTAACATTCTGTTCTTACCTTAACAGAAAAACATTACTCATATTGCCTATTCGTTAAGTTTGATATCAAACCCACGGATTACTGGAAATATTATCAGAGAACCTGCCATTAAACTTGACTACAAATGTGTCTTTCCATACATCAGAACAGTCAGTCTGAAATACCCCGTCATCCCATTTTTCAGGTAATTTTGTTGTTGAAATGAAATGTTATTCATATTTATATGATGTCACCTTTTTCATTTAAATATGTTATGCTAAACTGACTTCTATATTATTTATTTCTATACATTTTATCATCTTAAAATCTAAATTATTTGCTTTATATCAGCATTAAAATGTTGAATATCATGCCACATTTAGTGAAACTGTGGTGCGAGTGGATGAAGTTGATGCCAAAATCCAGATGATGCTGTATACAGACCACTCTTACAGTAAAGCCTACAGCTATGCCCCCACTATTGAACTGGGCGATAAGGTGATTGGCTCTTGGATAAATTCACTAGTTCTGCCGAAGCACCTGTTCTATGTCAGTTTTACCCTCACACACACCTTTTGTTAAAACTAATTAGGTGTATGTGGAAGTGATGGTGACTGAACCTGCGGGATTCTTCCTACTTCGGGTCAATGAGTGTTGGGCCACACAGAGTCCCCAACCAAACTCCACAGATGGTTCTGTTCATACACTCCTTCTGAACGGGTCAGAAAATGACAATGCTCACTGCCCAAATCTTTGTTCTGTTTTAAAATTGATTATCCTTCTTTGTAGATGTGTTGAAGATGACACTGTTACTTTTCTTAATGAGAGCAACTCAAACTTTGGGAATGGTGCAAACTCCATTGTTCGCTACAGCTTTGAAATGTTCCGGTTTGCTGCAGAGCCCTATGATATTTATCTGCACTGTGCTGTTCAGCTTTGTGAGCCAGAGGATTCCAGGACCTGCATACCAGTAAGGCTATAAAAATGCCTAACAGTTTGCATGTGTACTACTTTGGCTTTTTCTATATGTTTACTATATGATGTTCAATAATATTAATAATTGTTGTTCTAGAACTGCAACTCCATAAGCAAAAGGGAAGCGGTCATGGCTGATTGGCCTCATAGCCTCCTGTCGTATGGCCCAATCAAGCTGGATGTATCAGAAAAACCTCAGTCCAGTGAGTTGTCATTATGGTTAATTTGTGTATTTGGCAGTACATTGACACAAGTTGTCCTTGTGTTCCAGACATACTGACAACAGTGGTGCTGCCTGTAGCTGGAGTTTGGATTGTTGGCTTTTTTCTTGTCATCCTCATCATGGTGGCAAAGGTGGGCAATCAGAGGGCAGCTCAAGCATTCAACTGACAATGACAACTGTCAATGTGAATAAAAGCAAATATGACAAAGATGAAAACTGGACTCATTCTTTTATCATCTTTTGTTAACCGTATATTAACTGTAGTTCTTAATAATGCCAGCAGATGGCGCGTTATACCATTCCAATCACACTGATTTCGCGTTGTCTTCTCTTGAGGAGGTGGGATTCACTTTGGGTAAGCAATACTTAAGGGCTTCTACGTTGGCCTTTGTAATCTGCGCACTTTTTAATGTCTGTTCTGAGCTAGGGAAACGGGAGCATGCCCTAAAGAATTTGGAGACTGACCTTTTCACGCGCTCCTGAACACGCGCAGCAGCACCCGCTCGAGTTGGACACCATAGTCTGTGGTGGGGACTTGTTGCTGCCTTTCACTTTACTCTTGACCACGATTTACCGCTGTCACCGTGAATCTCCGAACAGGCAAGGATCAGTTATTTGCGCCATTTGTTTGCATTGAAAAACTAGTTGGCTATTAAGACTAGCATGACTAAATAAACCTTGTAGCCTATAAAGGACGTTATTCGTTTGGCGTTCCTAACTCTAAATTCAGTCGCTCAATACTGAGATTCTAATCAACAATGAGGGATTACTTTTGAAGTTTGGGACGCCAAACGGGGCCCTCAGAGCTGTCCCCCGCTGCCTCTGCCTTTTGTCCGGGCATACTTCTTCCTCGGGAGTGCGTGCTTTTTTAAGCTGGAGAAAAGTGAGCAGATCTTCCAGAAGATGGCACATCAGCATCCCTACACACGCATCATAATCACATCATTGTTGACCCTGGTCATATCCTGTGCAGAGGGACAAGTTCCAGAAGAGGAAGAATTTAATGCAGAGGTAAGAAGGCTCAAACTTATTATAGCCTATTGTATTTATTTTATCTGTAAATTGACCTTTGGTAGCATTAAATAAGGATTAAAGGAAGTAAGATATTATATATATAAAAAAAATCTACGCACAGAGAACACAATAGCCAACACTGTAATAAATAAACCTCTGCCCTTCTTTGAGGTAACATTGCTCAATAATGTGTATTAAATGCAGGTTAGATTTTGTTTCCACTTTGTTTCCTTTGGAGGACAATAATCTACAGCTAATTGGAATGTATAGCCCCTGCTTGAATAAAAAGACAATTGAACCATGCACCAAAACATAAGGCTATAATAGCAGAGATATTTTGTTATTCTTTTCAAGTTTTGGACAAAATGAAGATTTACCCTGACAGTTCATGTGGCACACCATAACACGCATCACAATTCTTTACATGTCAGATTGTTAAATTGTTAGTCTTTTCAAATTTGTATGCTAAATTCTGTAATCTCTCCATTCTGTCCATTCTGTTGCTTCTGAGCTCCCCTGTGGATGAATTCCTAAAGGCTTCTTTTTCTTCCCTGAGGAGCGTGATCTTGTACATGTTCATGGCTCCACATGTCTTAATTGATTTGGTCGCTGAACTTGAAAAAAGTTACTCGGCTGGCAGACAGACTTTCCTTGAGTATCGCATGCCTTGAAATAGTTTCATATTTGTCAAGGGCTGCTTTTTTTCTTGAGTGCAGAGGGCGCACAAATGAGAACCGCCATGCTCTGTTTAATGGAAGACATCTGGCCTTTATCACCTCTCTTTTTCCTTAACTCCTCAGATGCTTTCATTTTTATTAGACAGCAGCTCGTTTTCAGATCAGCATGCATGTATACATAGCATCTGACACATGTTAGGCTCTGCTGACGGTACACTTGGTCCTCACAGACGTGGCTTCGTCAGTATGGCTACCTCTCTCAGGGCAGCAGACAGATGTCGACCATGCAGTCTGCCCGGATACTCTCAAAGGCCATCAGTGACATGCAGCGATTCTACGGCCTTCAGGTGACGGGAGAAATGGACCCTCCTACTGTTTTGTAAGCGAAAAAAAAACACTTTTTATTCAAGAATTCTGTCTGAATTAAGTATTTTTCATGAAAGTACACAAGATAAAGCGTTTTGGTACTTCTCACTCCAAAACATTCTTGCGGCTCTTTAAAATCAGGGGTTTGCAGATCCTGCTGTTCGAATAAAGAACAGTGGGACCTGGTATGCAGTCCTGTCTAACAAAAATAATTCTCACTTAACTGTTTAAAATTGAAGACAGAATGAACCTTTATCAAAGTTCGAATAATGTCTTTTCACAATTGTCTGTTTAGGGCAATGCGTCGGCCTCGCTGTGGTGTCCCTGACCGAAAACCAGAAGAACTCGATGATGGCGCAAGGAAAAAGCGCTATGCTCTCACTGGACAGAAGTGGGACAAAGACCACATCACTTACAGGTTTTACAGTTGATGCACAATATCACGTTTGTGAGAGGGAATGTATCAAAGTTTTGTTTTTTTTTTCTTTAGCATTCTGAACCAGCAAATACCCTCCTCCCTAGGAGAAGAGCTGACATATGAGGCTATCCACAAAGCTTTTGAGGTGTGGAGGAGAGTCACCCCACTCACTTTTGAGGAACTACCAGCTATAAACAACAGTAGTCAGTCAGAACTGGCTGACATCCTCCTACTGTTTGCCTCTGGATTTCATGGAGATATGTCTTTATTTGATGGCGAAGGGGGGTCCCTGGCACACGCTTACTACCCTGGGCCAGGAATGGGCGGGGACACACACTTTGATGCTGATGAGCCTTGGACACTGGAAAATCATAATCCACAAGGTCAGTGAATCATATTAGTTTAATTTTATGTTCAGATTAGCACGTTTAGATGTCTCTGTGTTGCAGGCATAGACCTTTTTCTGGTGGCTGTGCACGAGCTGGGCCATGCTCTAGGCCTGGAGCACTCTGATAACCCCAGTGCTGTTATGGCACCCTTCTACCAGTGGGTGCCCAGTCATAACTTCACTCTGCATGAGGACGATATCAAAGGAATACAATACATATATGGTGAGAACTTAATTAACTATATATAGTAATGAAGCGTATTTTTTTGTACAAGAATATTACTAAATAAAATATACAAAACCAGAGGAGTGAATGCCAATGGAAACTGTTTTATTCTTAAATTGAATGATCAAATAACCTTGAATTCCACGTAGACAAGCTTCAGTACAATTTAGAGGACTCTATTTAGAGTATCATGTTCACATACCATTTTAGTGCCCTCATTGCTCCCCTCTGAATAGATGCATTGTTATTGACAGATAGGATCTGTGTTCGGCCAAAGACAGACCACACGTGTTTTGCCCTTTTATTTATGACTAAATATTATCAACATTGTAGTGCTTTTGTCGGATATGATTTCATAATCCATAAAACTCTGATGGTTGAATTTGATAGTTTTCTGCTGTCCCTGTTGCTGCCTGCACAACATAACAAATGCTGTTTAGATTTCTACCCAATGTGAGAAGTGTGTTGAAGCTGTTTTTCTGACTTGGTGATCTTGTTTTTATAAACAGTTTTATCACAGTGAATATCTCTTGTAAATCTAGTAAAACAAATGTTTAGGGGAAAATTACACAATAGTTTCCTTTAATAAACAAATATAAAGCACTAAGGGGCATAGATGAGTTCTCACTGGATTTGCAATTGCAGCCGAGGATTATAAATAAAGGACTTGGCTGAATTTACTTTTCCCAAAGAAGTAAATATGTAAGTTCTTATGTAATGACCAAACACAGCAGCTATCAACATATCGGCTCATGTTTCTTTTGCTCATACTTTCTCTCAGAACTCACCTTCAGTAGTAACTGTTCTACAAACAAAAAATCAGACCAAATTAAAAACGGTCACGTGCATTCACAAGGCTAAACATGGTCAAAAGTTCATATACAGAATATATCATTTTGGCTGAATTATTTGTTTCTTTAAATGATGAATAGTATTGGATGTGCTGAAGCTAAAACAGTAATTTACATTCAAATTATTTGGTTCCTAAGGGAATACATGTATATCACTGCACACTGACACATTCTAGGCAGCACTTTACATTTCTTTAGAAAAGCATTCAGTGTTTGCATCTATCATCATGCGGTGAATAATAGACCAAAAACTTGAGTAAGAAAGATCTTCCAAGCCATTACAACAAAAAGGTACAACAAAAAAGAAGGGCACAGACAGACCAAAACACTAGTGTCTAATATTCATGTTTTGTCTTATTAGTAGGTTAATATAGCAGTATATGTACAGTATTCCATATGCATTTTAATAGGTCTCTAGGCAGTGGTCATTAAATGTTACATAACTATTTGTTTTCCTCCCATAGTAACAGGCACCAACTTTTATAATGAGAATTATTATAGTCTGTTCTGCAAAGTTGGACAGATTCGCTTTATGTTTTTTTAATACTTTCCATAGGTGTGCCTCTCATGACTGATGCTCCAACTACATTACCATCGCCTCCTGATGATCACACAACTGTTGTTTCCACTACCACTGAGCAAAAAGAACCCACCTCCTCTGTTCCGACCAGTCTGCCCCCAGAAATACAGCCCAGCGCAGGACCTGATGTCGCTGTGCACCCAGAGCCTGATACGACAATACCACCTACAACCACCACAACAGAGTCCCACCAGGAGTCAGTGCCCGTCACCGCTGATAAAAAACCTGTCCCCCCTACATGGGCCCCACGTCGTCCATCATCACCTCCAAAGAAACCAGACCAACAGCCGCCAAATATTTGTGATGGGAATTTTGATACAGTCACCATGCTGAGAGGGGAAATGTTTGTGTTCAAGGTTACTTTAAACTTTAATTTGTTTTATTGGAGGGCAAATTTTAGTTTGACAGTGTATTTACAAAGCTACATGGTCTTATGTTACTTTAGGGCCGCTGGTTTTGGCGAGTTCGCAGGAATCGTGTCTTGGATAACTACCCAATGCCTATATCTGTGTTCTGGATGGGTCTTCCCAATGACATTGATGCAGCTTATGAACGCCATGATGGAAAATTTGTCTTCTTTAAAGGTATGTGGAAAAATTGTTGAAAAGCAAAACAAAAAAGGAAATTTTTAATGGCAAGCAACAACATCAATCTAGTTTATTCTCAAGATGAATCAAAAACCTGTTTGATTTGTTTAAAATATTGTTGGTAGACACTTAGCACTTTGATCTGAACTGGTCAGAAAAAACTGCTGTGTAAGCACAGATTCCTAACTTGTGATTTACGATGAGGGCGGTCATAATGAACACTCCCATAACTGTGTCTGGCACTCACACACATTGCAAATCTGAAAAGCATTAGGCTACAGTATTATGTAAAAGTGAAACTCAAGGGGAAACCAGGAATTCTAGCCACAGACAAAAATTACAATGATTCTCAAATCCATTGTATGTGTGCCTGCTTGCTCATGCTTTAAAAAGTGTTGCTAATCTCTGCACCAATGCAGCGTGGCAGCAGCTGCTAGCAGAGCACAACACCAGTACATCTGAGGCCAGAGAGGCCCTGGGAGAGAAACTCAAAGTAATGGGGATTGCGTCAGTTGTTTAACACGGCAGTGGTCCAGATGTGGAGAGCTGCAGACCATTTACTTTACACACAGCTCAAATAGTGACTTGTGATCGGCCTTTTGCATTTGTAGATCTTTTAACCATAAATCATTGTCCCTGAGTTTTCTCCAGTTGCCTTGTTAGCAAATAGGGTAGATATAACAAAATAAATATAATTGCTAAAAATTACCTCTTTGTTAATTGTGTAGATATAAAACCACGTAAAACGTTTAATTTCATTCCTGTTTTCTTCTTTCATTTGATTAGTGTTTTAATAGAAAATGCATAAAACTTAGTTTGACTAGGCTACACCATATTTCTGCAATGCATTGGCAGAAGTGGTGGAAAGGAGCTGGATGATAAAACGTGTTAAAAGAACTTGGACTTGCTCTGGGGAATCTTGGAAAATAAACATTATGCCTAACTAGTCTGTCCTCTCTGCTTCTCGTCTGTTGGGAGTGTAGGCCATATGCCTCATTTTTCACTTTCTTTACAGTTTGTTTATTATGGTGTGTCCAAAACATCAAGGTAATGAGTGCGTTATTGTCTGTGCAGATGACAGGTACTGGTTGTTTCGTGAGGCTGATGTGTTGCCAGGATACCCACAGCCTTTGCACGCGTACGGACGAGGAATCCCTGCACATGGCATCGACACTGCCATTTGGTGGGAACCTAACGAATACACATACTTTTTCAAAGGAGACAGGTGAGCATTACCCAGCATATCTATTCTCCACTATACATTGCCCCTTCTTCTACTAGTTTGTTTACTAGATTGAATATAACATGCTTCTACATAATTTGAAGCTTGAGAGAATTTGCAATGCCCATCCTATAATTATGCTTTTATACCAGGACAAAGAAATACAGACATTAATGACAAAGCAAACATAAATAGAACTGTTCAAGCAAAACAAACAGTTCATAAGTTATGATCATATTTCCAGAAGACATTGTTTACATCCTGACCTTGTTTCTTCAGGATACAACGTCATTTCTCAACAGCTCCTCTATAACACTGCTGTGATAATGAGTAATAATCAAAGCAGTTTATTTTGCAAACCTATTGTTTTTCTTTTTGCCTATTGCTTAACGTTTGAATCATGACAGTGTTGTAATCCATACGTCTCTGTTTCCAGGTACTGGCGTTACAATGAAGAAACACGTACTACAGATGCAGATTTCCCTAAATCAATCAGTAGATGGGGAAAAATCCCTCCATCGCCTAAAGGTGCTTTCCTAAGTGATGATGGTGGTAAGTTATTTAATACATATTTTCTGTTACGCACACGTCTGGCTCAGTGGATTGCATATGTACAGTGAAATCCCCATGTAGCTAATTGGAGCTGTGGTAATAAAAGTACATTGGGTAGAATTTGGTCTCAGATATCATCTATATAGAAAATGTAGCAATGCTGGAGACTGGAGAGCAGCATGACCAATAAAGGGTGGAGGGAAGGAAATAATGAAAGGTTATTAGGGTGTATTGGAGTGCAAAGCACAGAGGAAAAAATCATGCATTTTACAGTGACCCAAACAGAACTGAGAGTAGGGCAAGGAGAGTGAGGAGACAAAGAGAGAGAATACAGGAAAGGGTTCTGGCTTGAGGGTTGGCCCATCCTTCCTTTGGAAATTAGATTTATGGCAGTGTGCTCTAAAAGCACTCACATCCCATATCCACCCAGACTTCTCCGGTGTCTCCTGGGTTTCTACCCTGGATCCAAACACTCCCAGAGCTGTATTCCAGAAGGATTTCATAGGCATTTGCCTGTAATGTTGAGCTAGTACACATATTTGCCAGTTTATTATGGATCTGTGTATGCCTCTTAGACCATTCAACATTTATTTAATTTGGCACACATTTTATTTTGTTTAACTATTGCACAAAGCTGATTTAATTAGGATGTATTTGCATGTCACCATCTTTTACTTCCTGTTTATTTCACGTAGATACAATGTTTACTATGCAAATAAAGTACAATAACATCAAAATACAAAGACTGTTTTTCTGCAGCAGCCTTGCTTCCTGAATGATCTAATTGGTTTCAGACTATTCAATTTACCCCTGTAATCATGGCAGACCTTTTTTGCTCTTTGCTACTTGCCTACTTTTACTGCAAGGTACTTTTAAACAATTACAACTCCTGCAGACTGACTAACATTGGTGGGATCAAAGAATTACCTTTTCCTGATGTTAGACTGAAATGAGTACTTCTTTTTGCTACTGACTCAAAGCTGTTTTATCGTCATTCTCTTTTCAGCCTACACATACTTCTACAAGGGAGCTAATTATTGGAGGTTCAACAACCGGCGGGCAGAGGCAGATCCAGGTTACCCTCGCTCTATCCTTAGAGATTTCATGGGCTGTGCAGGGGCCCCACATCCTAAACCAGACCCGGAAGTGGATCCAGTAAACCCCACAGAGAGGGACACAGACAAACGGGACAGAGACTCAGATAAAGAGGTTGTGAATCCAGAACTCCCTGTGGAGGAGGATGATGTGGACAGAGAGGTGAACGTGGTAGTGACCGCCGCTGATGGTCACTCTAAAGTCATGACGTTGATAATGGTGACTGTCCCACTGGTTTTGATCCTGTGCATCCTCATACTGATCTATGCCATCCTCAGGACTCTGCAGAACAAAGAGACGCCCAGGGCTTTGGTGCATTGCAAGCGGTCACTACAGGAGTGGGTGTAATACAAGAAACTGTGACTCTGTTTGTTTTTATAAGCTCAATTTGTGCCACTGTGGAAAGGACAAGTAGAAAACGTTTTATCTTGGGGTTTAATTGTTCTGACTTCTCTCAAATATTCCAACATTGAGATTTTTTTTTTCTTTAGTAAAAGCTATAACGTAGTGTTATAATGCAGTCAACAATGCACATTTCCAGAAGCACCTTTGCTTCTAATTATTAGAATACCACTGCTTTTCTGTCATTCCACTGCTTAATTTTGACCATTTGTTTGAGCCACAGAAAAAAATCTCAGCTGCCCCAAAAGTGCAGATGAATGTAGCTGTTAACAAACTGCTTTTTCCTTTGTTTGGCTGTAAATCATGCATACATGTTAGTGTACATAAATGCAATTCTGTGGGAAAGTAATTGTAGTACCATGGCCAATGTAAGCTCAAAACTTAAGTACACTTGGTATAGGCAATGTTAAGTGCAAATGCTTGGCTATGATGCTTGAGAGAAATTGCACATTCAAAATCTTAATGCAGTTGAGAATGCGATTTTATCCCTACTATTTAGACTGGTAAGCT
>KN483157.1:48967-66533 GCA_000787095.1 Periophthalmodon schlosseri | reverse complement strand
TGAGGCAGCTGCGTGTGCCGTGACCGCTCCGTCTCCCTCTGAGGCCATTCAGTCGACCCACTCGCACACCCCGCGTCACAGGATCTCTCATCTGAGCACATATGGCGACTAACACATCTGCTTTCAAACTACGGGCCATATAGACTTCTCTTCCACTGCTCAGACTGGCCCCAATGCAGACATTTTGATATATGACCACTGCCAGACATGGGATTAAATACGACTTTAAATTGACTTGAGTTACATCATCTTTTATGGAGATATTGTGTTCTTTAAATCTAAAGCTTTTTTCATGTACAAAACTGAGTTCCATGTGTGTTCTCACACTAAATAGCATACCCTGTGATAATTAAGTATGTACAAGACTTGAAAAATAAGGTTTGTGTCTGTTATTCATTAGGTCCACATGTTACTGATTTTGTGGTGCAAAAGGGGAGAAAAGAAAAGAACAGAATTGAGAGAAAGAATGAAGGAACGAAAAGAGGGCAGATTGAGGAATGGGAGTGTACTCAGTGGAAAAGGAGGAGTATTAGAGAGTTGGGAGGGGCCACGCTGGCGTTGTGCCTCCTGACCTACATTAGGCCTAGTCCTCTTCTCTGGTGCTGCTCTGACTTCCTCCATTACCCCCACATCCCTTTGATACTGTTCTTCCACATGTATTATAACTCTGCTTGTGAAAGGAAGTGTCGAATGGGTAACTAATGCAGAACCTGTGCAGGATGCTGTTCTTATCCGGTTGTAGCTTCCACCTCCACTGAGAGAGAGGTCTGTCTGAGTTTTAAGCCACTGTACTAATGTGTAAACATAGATTATAGTTGTTGTTCAGCCTGTATTTTGTTTGTGATTATGGGGGGGTTTATAAAATACTATGAGGGAAAGTATACCTTTTTAATTATTTTGAAGAATGATCATGTTAAAGCATGCAGGGCATGTTCTGGGAGGCCTTGCTGGCTTGCAGATATGTGTAGAGGGCAATCTTTTAAATAAAGTTTACCTCTCAAAGGCAACCTGACAGCTGTTGTACACGTCTTAATTCCCTTTGTCTTCTCAGGAAGTATATGGTGTGCTTCCTGTTTTAGCCACAAGAGGGAACTGTTAATGAGACTATAACTTAAATTGAGTGAAAACCCTCCAAAAGATAGCAGGTACTTTTCAGCAAACAAAATGATGCATTATGAAAGAAACTGAATCAGTTCAGAGAAGTTAATTATCACCTATAGCATTTCACATTTTTCCTTTTCTCAATGAGTCAACTTGCTTTGTGTTGCACTGCATTCTTCTAAAATCTAGACCAGAAGTGTCCAAACTTTTAAACAACATATTGAAAGAAATCCAAAGAGGAGGACCACAGACCGGTGGTCAATATAGTGAATCATGCCAAAAAGTTACAATTATGTGCCACAGCACCTTGATTCAGCCTTGGAACTTTAATATCAGGTCTGTCTTTCACTAATATGTGAGTTAATTAGGTTAAAATGGAAACTTGCAGTAGAAAAGAACTCAGGCTAATGTGGGCCAGTTCACCAGGAAGCCGAGAAAAGTTGGTTTAATGGCCATATTAAGCCCACGGCTCGACAGAGTCTGTCTGAGTATGTTCCAATTCTTATGTATGGTAAATGTCAGATTATTCAAACTCTCATCCATTATTTATTTTTACATAAATTCTGTTCAGAGGGGTGTCTCTTCCAGATGTTTCTTTGGAATGGGGCCACCTCTGTGGCTCTTGCCCCGGCCCTGTACTCAGGGTCAAGGGTGTGTGTCATAGACCTGTAGTCCAGCTTATCCCTTTGAGCTCATTATGAGATCTGCCTCCTGCCTCATGTGCCACAAACTGCTCATTCCTCTGAAAAGCACAACAGTGGTGGTGTGATGGTGGTCATTATCTCTCTAATCACTTCAAATCTGTTTTGTAGTTAATATTCACTTACATTGTGTAACAGAACAAAAACTATTTTAAATGCTTGTGATTGACTTCTGTGATAGATTTACATAGTATTGTTTTCTAAACAGTATGTGAATTGCTCAGTGTTCAGTTAGCCTGTGTTAAAGAGGGCATTGCTGGATCTCACTAATCACTTTTAGGCCTCGAGCCACACTGTCTTACTTCCTCCTCTTAATTATCCCTACAGCTTCATCCACACTGCCCTGTCTCTACATTATGTACATTGTAGGTGCATTCGACATGTTTCTCTTTAGTTTTTTATTCTCTGTGTTTTTTGCTCACAATATATTTTTGTAACAGCATCAATATTTCTTTCTACCCTTTACCAGCAATAGGGTAGCTACATTCTGTGTTTACTGGGTCCTTTTGCCCATGAAAAGTCAAAACTTTTTGTGGGCAACTCACGGTGCATTTCCAACTCCCACAGATGAATACTGTCTTAATCCACAGTGTTTGCGTACACTGGTGTATGAATGTGTGTGTTAATGGATGAGTGGTTCCATGATGTAAAGCGCTTTAAGCGCCTTGAAGGTGGAAAAGTGCTATATAAAAATGTGACCACTTACCATTTAATTTAAATTAATTATGTCTGCCTTGAGAATGAGAGACAAGTATTATTACATAATACTTGCAGCTAGGCTCCAGGTGGGCTGTGATAGCAGTTTATGGGTGATGTCCGATAGCTTTCTCTGTCACTAATCTGCGATTGCTCACGACCAGGATTGTCCCCTGACCTTCAGGTGCTGGTGGTTAATCCTGTTATGTGCGGGGCCGTAGTGGAGTCCAGGCAGAGCTGTGGCTGTGTCGCACTCTGGAGCTTTGCAGCAGCGGTATGTCGAACCACCTGTAGGACAGCAGGTAAGAATAACCACACTATATACACCCAAAAGACAGCCACTATGCTTAGTTTGTAAATAGACGATAAAATACACTTGGAACAAAATCAGCTGTGCAGGCAGGAGCAAGATCATGCAATTGAGCTCCTATAATGCATTGATTTAAAAAGCCCTTTATTTTGGTAGGCTACTCATTTCTGAAATTCCAAATAGTTTTGGCTTGTGGAGAATGCCTATAGTGATGTAATCTATATATGATTTATATTCCTTATCCTTATTAAACTTGGAGGCACTCTTCTAGACCCAGATTTTTTCAAGATTATAACCCTTTTTGTCAAATCATTTTGTGGTAGAATGTGCAGCTAAACTTTGTTAGAAAATTATTTGAATGATCACTTACTTGTGCTGTACTCAGGAAGCTCATCGAGGTTTAGTGGATTAAGCCAACAGGCTGATAAACTGTCAAAGAGGAGCAGACATAGATTAATTATTCCTCCCTTGAGGAATTGACTTTCTCTCATGCATCATTCTTAATTGGGACAAACTTGTGTGCTTTTGACGTGGGGTTTTATGTGCTCGTGTTTAACTGGCTTAGAGCTTGAACCCTTTGTAACCTGGTGACTAAATCATCTTAAGGCCAGGCCATGGAATATCAGCCTTGCATTTGACTTTTGAACCATGAGATCTCTGCATAATACATACAGAAGCATCTTTGATATTGACCAACATTTTAACTATGACTACACAGGCCCCTCATGACTTTGTTTATATTGCTTAGAGATATTTTTATTTGAGACTCAGATTGATCAAAAATAATCAAATATTGATTCACGAGCTACTCCATGTTCACTGATAATGTTGTTCTCTTAGACCTCATGAGCTCCATTTGAACAAAGCGTGTGCTTAAGTGTAGTGTAATCAAGTCTATTTGATGATGAGAAAGACTGTTAAGTTTTTTTTTGATTACCAGGATGTTCAACTGGGTGGTGAAAGTGGTCCCTCAGCCCCCGGAAACCCCTGTTGTAGAAGAACCTGTCAAGGCTCCTGTAAGACAAACAGCATTTTACCATGCCATGCAATAAACATGAATGTATTTGAATAGACTAAATACATTGAATAAAAAGTAAATACATGTCTTATTGGTGATATTAGCCTTAACTGAGAGAACAAATCCAAGTAATACAGCTGAATGACATTGTGAAAGGCTAAACCAGATAACTAAACAGAAAAATCACTTTATTTTTAGGTGAAGAATCCACAAAAAGTGAAGGAAGGTAAGACATGCTAATATGATATTTTTGTAGTCTACGTGAAGTCATTGTAACTGGAGTTTTGTTTCAGTTCCCCCAATAAAGAGTCCACCTTTGAAGAATACTGATGAAGTTTCCTTAGACAGGTGAGGTTTTGTGCTCGTTAAGTAAGGTTGAGGAAAACTGTGATACCAGTTCATTTATTTATCTATTTGTTTATTTATTTGTTTATCTGCTACAGCCAAAATCAAAGTGGAGTTTTGGGCTGGTTGTCCAATGGGTTTGTCAGTGCACTGCCACAGCCTGCTGGATCCCCTCGACTCAGCAGGGCAGATGTGAGTCAATGTTACTAAGGTTATTCTAAACTGCTATATATTCCAACTGTGATTCAACAACTGTGATTTTTCTTTCCTTTTTCTAGGGTGAAAAGGGGTAAGTGTCATAGAGGACTGTGAAAATAATAAAAGTGTTTTAGATATTGATAAGATCTGATCTGTCTGTAACACAGGTCAGGAGTGCTTGGGTGGGTGTCCCAGGGCCTGAACAATATGCTCCCTCAGCCTGATGAGAAATACAGAGAGAGTCCTGAAGTCTACACCGAGGAACACACTGAGGCAAGAAACACACCATAAGTTTTAAAAAATAAGGACCAGTATTGTGTGTATAAAATATAAATAATGAATTTCATGTTTCCAGGTTTATGATGTGCAAGCAATGCCAGGTATGGTATAGAGGTTTAAAGTATTACCCAATCTATGTAAAACAATGCTTGAGTTGTTTGTGTTTTGCATACTGCTTTATTTTAATTATTTGTACTCATATCTTTGCAGATTTTGATCCCTTACCTCACATCCCTGTGGTGGATGTGGTATCAGATGATGAAGAAGTTAATGACCGGTCAGGTCCGTTCCCACCAAAGTAAGTGAATGCCATTCTTCTCTGGCATGGCAAAAGTTTTAGATATGTAAATTATTGCATATATAACAACTAATGTGTGTTTGTGTTGGGTTTTTTTTTGCTAATTTGCAGGGTTGGCAAATGGCTAAAACAAATTCTGCCTCAGCCAGCTCCTCCTGGTTCAGTGGTTTGTGAACCTTCAAATTCATCTCCCTGCTCGCTGGACAAAAGTATGTGTAATAGTAGTTTAAAAAATCTAATTCATGCAATCAGTTCAGATTCTGAATAAACTGTGTCTATTCGCAACCAGGGGTACAACAGATAACTTTCCAACTGAATGATCTTTCTTTTGCAGCCTTGTCTCCTCCTCCTGAGTCTCTAAGTGGCATCTCACTGGACACCGACAGCAAAGTGGGAAGGTAAATACTTCTGTGCTCCATCTCAAATTAGATTATAAATGTGCAGTAGGACTGGCATGTTTGTAACAGACTTGTAACTGTCTTCCCATAGTATGGTTGGCTGGTTTGTGTCAGGCTTTGGACTGAAGATGCCTCAGCCTGCTGTACCATCTAAAGATGGTGTTGATGTAAGTTAAGCTTAATTGTTATGTTAACATTTATAAAGAGTATAATTTTAACTTATTTTATTTTAGGGGGCTGCGGAGGTTCTACAGAAAGGTAAGTTTTGATTATCATTTCTATGCTTGTTGTATGAACCTTTTTCCAGTGTCACAACATACACTCATTCAATCAAGTGGATCAGCACATTTTTGGAAACTTAGCAGTTTTTGTGTTTTGCTCCTAGTTTTCCTGGGTGTTATTGGTGGGCCATTCGGAGGTTAACTCAGTCCCTCTTCTCCTTCTGTTTCAGGGGGGAAGGTGCTGCGAGCCCCTTAAACAGCAGGAGAAGACAACTGGGTGACCAGCGCTTCTCTCAAAAAGACCAACTCCATTTTTAATTGTTGTTGGCACATAAATTAGGCAGCTGTACAAGAATATATACATATATATATTCAACTCACCATACTGTATTTAATACAGTCTTATGTGAATGTACTTTACCATTGTAAAATAGACCTGTATTAATGTGATAATGATGTTTTAGTGTTTTTGAACATTTGCACATTTTCTGTACAACAGAAAAATAGTAATTGCCATTTATTTACAAAGTGCACAAACAAACATGTTATTTTACTGTAACTGTAAACTCAAGGCAGCATTCTGTGTGTATTATAATCTGATGCAGCTTTCTATTCTGTTGAAAATGGTTTAGTTTTGTCATATAGGTAATATATGATTCTATGATATAGTTTCAAATAATTATTTTTTTTTAATTCAAAACAGACCGTGTGTGTTGTTGTTGTTGTTGTTTTTTTACCTTTTACAAAATTACACAAATGAATCAAACAAATTTAATTTACTACTTACTCAACTTTTAACTATTCACCTAATATTTCCCTGGAAATCTGTATAGCCACTTACTGCCAATTTATATTATAGGAATGAAAAGTTGATTTATAATCACACTCCCACTTTAAATTCATTCAATATTAAATCACGCGCTTGGATAAAACATTTGTTATAAACATTGTAAGACCTCCTCTTGGATCCACTTGATTGTTAATGACCTTGATAATGGGCTTGATCTGTAAATTGTGACCTGGAAATTTGGTGGTCAATTTAGTCATTCTTTGCTCTTTATAACATACATGACTGTTATGTAAAGATTGGACCAACAATAAAGATTCACTCAGATAAACAAGAAGTATCTCCTCTTGTGAGTTCACTTAAGTCTGACATCGGCTCTGTACTGTATTATTGATCAGGAGTATAATAAGTGTTATTTGTTTTTCTAAAGTTGAATGGATGGCAAGACAATGTTCACAATAGATACACAGTAAAATATGCACTATGTGTTAGGTGACTTGACTTCATAAATGTATTTTTAATTACCAATAACACTTATAATGTTATTAACAAGATAGAGATAAACCTCAGGCCCTGGACCACCATAGTCATAATCACAGTAGTGGTACAACTATATTTCATTTATTTTCCTGTAGCATCATCCAAACTGCAGCCTGACATGGTGCTGGAGGATGTGGAGTCAGACACTGAATGTCAGCAGAAACATGAACACAACCCCAACACTGCAGCTATTCCAGCAACATCCCTGATCCCCCCTTCACCCGCCTCTTATCAAAAGACCACAGCACCAGAAGCACCTCCAAGTGCCACCAATGTCTCCCAGGAAGATGCTGAGACCCAAACAGGCCGCTGGACACCTTTTATTGAAAGCATCAAGAGGGAGGCCGAAGATGTGGCTTTGGCTACAATGGAGGAACGGTAAAGCAGTGGATTCATTAAATTCTTCTCTGTGAGCTGGTGCAGATCTTTAATGTTGCTCTATCTCCAGATTGCTGCAGGAGCGCCTGGAGATGGCTCGTATGGCTGAAGAAGTGGCCAGGCAGACAGCTGAGATGGCCATTAGGCAGATGGCCTCAGAGGGACAGTCCATTAAGTTTTCACTGAGCAGCCAAGATCTGCTGGAGGAGCCTGATGTTGAGTAAGGCCTTATTTATTTATATTTAACTTGTGCAGGGTACCACAAGCCAATGCATGTCTTGAATCGACACTAACAACCTATGTTATGGTCAGGCTGCCTGTGCCACCAGAGGACGAACCTGAAGAGGAGAACAGTAAAATTTCAAAGTGAGCCTTTTTGTCTATTACCAAACCACTAAATTTTTATTACCAAACCACTGTAATGTGATATATACTTTTGTTGTTTTAAATCAATTGCATGTCATGTTGTTTTATCTTGGCTATATATGCCTATAACCTCAAATCTAAGCAGCCACTCTATAGACACTTGTTGAATTGACACTAACAGTTTATGATACGGTCAGGCTGCCTGTGCCACAAGAGGAAGAATCTGAAGAGGAGCAAAGTAAAATTTCAGAGTAAGCCCTTTCTTCTTTTACCAAAACACTCTTGTTTTTAACGTTTTAAACCTATTGCATGTAATGATACCTATAATGGGCATATATGAAGGGGTCGAAAGTAACTAATTGCATTCATGTTACTTTAATTGGGTAGATTTTTCACGCAGGTGATGCAGAGATTGACCAGCGCTCAGAGAATATAATTATTGTATATTAACAACTCAATTCAGCTTTAAACAGCTTAAATAGACTAAATATACTTTTCTAAAATGCTACTAAAAATTCAGCAATAGGCCCTATTTTTAGCCAGGTAACTATACTTTTACTTTGCCTACATTTTTCAGTACTCTTTCCACTACTGCATATAATAGGTTAACTTTCAACCACCCTCGTAAACACTTGTTGGTGTCGCCCAGTGTTGTGTTTTAATGCCACCTCGTTCCCTCCATTTCCCGCGGGTCCTCGTTACGTGATCAGATGGCTTGTTCCGCGCATCCTCAGCATCCTTGAGCGGCTCTGTAGCAACCACAGCTTCACTTAGCAACGCTCCTCGCATTCAGCGTTGCCCTGGTAACCGCGCACCTGCACCTGCCTCTCGACGTCCTCACGCGATGGACGCAAACAACAGGGCATTATTCAGACTCTAGTTTTTAGGAAATGCATCATGGCGCGTCACTTCTAACTGCTGTAGCCTAACGATTAATCTTGGGGTTGGTCGGAAATAATAGTGTAAAAGTGAGTAGCTTCATCTGCATTCTTGTTAAATTTGTTGTAAAATTGTATCGCCTCGTTTTTCCTTCAACGTGACCAGGGTCTTTATCTTTCATAGCGCAACAGGTTGTGACTGATTTGACTACTGGCTCTTGTCGTGCATCCTGCTAGCCTGAACGCTAACAGCTACTTCCCTCCTTTTCCCTCTTTTTTCATTTTGTTTTGGGTAATTTTAGGCAAGTATTATATTTAAGTATTTTTGCTCCTCGTTATACAGAAAAGAAACAACACTTGTTTTGGATGCGAAGTTGGCGAATTGTGAGAAACCTCCTCTAAATGAACCAGGTAGCCAGAATCTACAGAATCAGGCATCACATACTTCGCATGCTTAAACAACTTCATTAACATGTTTAATTGGTTTAGAGCTCATCCAGCAAGTAGAAGCAGAGCCACCAAAAAGCGAATCAGAGGTTGAGTCCAAGGTTGTTCCAGATCTCGACCTGGAACCCCTCCCTGAACCACCCCAAGAACCACAGTCTCTACATGAGGCCCAAGAAGCCGCTTCATCGAATGAACCAGTGAGCAAGCAGCCACAGAGAGCAGGCGAGAACGGTCAAACCAACTGTACAGAAAAACCTGCTGAAAAGGTAATAGTATACTATGCTTACATTTTCCCCCTTTGTACAAATATCTCAAATTGTTGTAATTTATTGACTGTAGGAGGAAGAAGCTGAAGATGGCTGTGGTGGTATGTACAGGTCTAATGTGTTAGAGGACATTGTGTTGCGTTGTGTTCATGTTCTACAATTTGTTGATGTCATAATTTCAGACGGAGGGCAGTGTCTTATGTAACTATGTGGGTGGGTATTTACTGTATTTGAAAGAAATATCCAAACATAAAATCCCAAAATGTGGCAGCACTTTCTGAAGCTAGTGTGTAAAGATAATTTCACTCTTGTTCATTTGTGCTGACAGAGAAGATGCTGAACTTCGTGTCAGTTTTAGT
Organism: Periophthalmodon schlosseri; assembly: GCA_000787095.1. Classification (NCBI taxonomy): domain Eukaryota; kingdom Metazoa; phylum Chordata; class Actinopteri; order Gobiiformes; family Gobiidae; genus Periophthalmodon; species Periophthalmodon schlosseri. Next base: position 56,947 of record KN483157.1, on the reverse strand, counting down.
TTCATGTGAATAGGCCCAGTAATTGCAGATATTAACCATAAATCAGGTCAAAACATCTGCAATCTGACAGTTACAGCATATTCTGCCATAGACCTGTCCTCCAGTTCAATTTTAAACTATAGGGAGAATGACAGAATGTTGTGATGTCACGTGAATGTAACCTGATCTTAAGTCTGATTAGTTTGCCTGATTTGCACTGACTTGTTTGCCTGTCCCACTTCTAGCTCCAGTCAGCTGCGAATCTTTTAAAAACTGCCTGATGCGCTTGCCTCACAATTCTGAATGCTTTGGCAACATCAACGCTTTCTTCAAAGAGAACGGCATCTCCTTCCCCAAATGTTCTTCCATGCCTAGATGTCCTACCCAGTTTTCAGAAGTGACAAAGTATCTGCCCTCCCTCCCTCCCCTTCAACTGCCGGAGGAGTTCTCCCAGATAAGATTAACCCAAATACCCCAAAATATTGCCCAGACCGTGAGCAACCTTCTGCCTAAAAGCTCAGAGGGTTCAGATAGCCCTAGTTTCTCTGGAATCACACAGACCTTATCCAATATCCCACAAAAACTATCCCAGATTCCCACCCGCACCGGACAATACTTGGGGAACATTCGCAACCGCCTCAACAGCCTTATGCCACAAGATGCCTAAAAAAACAAGTCAACAACAGCAAAAACAAAACAGCAGTGTGCAAGATGTAGAACTCAACAAACTTGTGCGGCGCTCTCCCCTCACCCCTCCACACCCTCCTCCCCTACAGTCCCGCTCCCCATCTCCCTCTTCCCTCAATGGCAGCAATCTCGAGTTACCCAATGTGCCCTCGTACCCCCGCCTGCCCCCGATCGTCAGCTCGCCATCCAAACACCTCAAGTCCCGCCAGCTGTCAGGGCTCAGTAACCCCGCCTTCTTCATTGAGGATGACTCAGATTGCTCCCCTCTCAAACCTGCAGGTGAATCTTTAGAAAACTACTTATTGAAATGTATAAACTTCTTTTGGCAAATAGTATGTAATTCTGAATGTGCTGTATTTTGGATAATGTTGACACTGTAATTTGTAATATTTTCTGATTATTTGACACTTCAGTCTTCACTTTAAAGCTCAAGAGCTGTCAGAGTGAAGCTGACACATTTTTGTCTGACAGAACAGTGTCAGTGTTCCAGACAGATTAGCTGACCAGCGGAGGTAGTTCTCTCAGCTGTATTCTTCTGTCCCAGTTCAGAAGTGGATCCTATTGCATTAGACTTATATAGGTTATGGTAAATCTTCTCCTGCTCTGCTGCTTACTGCCCTCTGCTGTGTGCATGAATTATTTTTAACACACAGTTACAAGTATTACTTGTTTTAATTTTTTTTTTTATGTCCTCCTCCAGAAAGCTCCATCAGTCTCCGCCCTGCAGTGAATGTGGAAGATGTGGACTCAGATCATGAGAGAGCAAGACCAGGATGTGCAGGGGGAGCAGGAGAGGAGCCCAGTGCCCCGAACCTTCAAGACCCCAAACTCACAACACTCACGGTCCCAGTGACCCCGGCTGGAGGTCGCCAGAGGTGAGGTTCTCTCTTTAATAGGCTGTACCTATTTGAGTCCTGGAGTTTTATGAAGCTAAATATAATATGTATTGTGAAATAGAAATAATGTAAGGGTAATGTAGCATCACAAAACTTTTTTTCCTAATACAAGGCCCAGCCAAATAGTGAATGTAGTTATATATATTTTTTATATATATTTTTTATATTTTCTCTTTGTTTCTTCTTTCACTTCTCATCTGCAGCAAAGTGGATAAAGAGTAAGAAAATCACTTTCATGCAGTGTTGTTGTTTAACAAATATTAAGTTTCCACAAGCTTAGATACTGGCAATGTATTTACTGGTAATTCAATTCAAAACTACATCCCTTAGGTTGTGTCTGTTATTGAGGTCTTTGTTTTGATCCAAAATCAAAGTATTTTATTTTTTATACATTTATTTACACTATATACATATATACATATGGTCACATATAAAATATTCTAAGCCAAATCTAAATGTAATTATATTTCTACCAGTAAATACCACTGTTTTTGGACCAAAACATGGCTGTTTTGTGTGTTGTATGTCCTGCAGAGTCTATGCACATGAGAACTCTGCAGCACATACAGTGTTGTTTTGTTATGTATTTTACTTTGGTTTGGTAACTTGTTAAATGTTGCATGTATTGGCTTTGGATGTGCTTTTGATTATTGCATACATAATATAAATAGCCAAATAAAGCAGATACAAAATTGCGGGTCTGTTGTCACTCTTACTTTGCTACATGTTTTAGATTTACCTTATTCCATGTTTTAGACTTTCTTAACTGTGTTTTCAAATGTCACTCTTAACCATTTTTTCTAAATATCATTAACAATAGTGGAAAGCGTCGTAGGACATTTGCCAGTCGCATGTAAGTTATAACTCTTTAATGCAATTTTCTCTCTTTAAAAAGTACACAAACACATATAACTTGTGTTCAACATAACATTTTGGATCTTCACTGTTAACTGAACTTTTTCAAAACTGTGGCAGAATGTATTCTCAAAGTGAAGATGATGATGAGGAGGGAAGCATCCCTGTCAGAGCCTGGCCGAGCCAGTCCAGCCTGCACAGTGATGATGTGTGAGTGCAATGTGCTTCTTAACACTATAGATATGAATGTGTATTGTGCAATAAAGATTTTTTTAATGTTCTTCCAGTCTCAAGGAGCGACCTACATCTTCAGCTAGTCAGACCAGTGCAGTGGTCAATGAGCGTCTGCAAGAGCTGATCAAAATGTTCAAAGAGAGAACAGAGAAGGCCAAAGAGAAACTTATAGACCCAGACAGCTCAGATGAAGACAGCATTGTCCAGTGTGAGTGCCATAAACATACATTACAAATATTTGTGAAGGTTTTCTTTCAGTACCCCCTTTCTTGTGCCTTAGCTCCTCCTCAGGCCCCAACATCAGTGCCCTCTGGTGTTAACCCAGAGAACAGCACTGATGGAGCGCCCCCAGCAGGATTGTCTGGAGAAGTACAAGAGAATATAGAAGCAGGAGACGCAAAGTCTGGCTGCTGCAAGGTGAAAGTCCCTCGATGGATAAGAGCCTGTATGCACTACCGCTTCCCTGCCAGCATCGACCCCTTCACCAGTGAGAAGCCTCCACCATAGTCACATAGACACCCAAATAACACTGAGGCTGCACTGTTTTTAATAGCCTAGAGATGCTGTAGTCGAAACTTTTCCTTTTTATTGAAGTACAGTTATTTTCCTTTTTTTGTATTCCTTCATGCTTTCCTGCTATAGATAGATCATATATATTTAGACTTGATTTTTATGTGTGCAGCCTGAGAATCACAAATGACCTATGAATGAAGCAAGGAAATTACATGGTGCACCATGTAACTTTTCTGGTGGAGGATCTGCCACCTGCTTGTTTGCATGGAGATGTTATTGCTTTATCTGGAATGTTCCACAGTATCATTATCCATCTTGCATGTATCCAATTATGGCTGCCTTTATTACTAAAGAACTGCCTTGAAAAACATGAATTCTTACAGTGAGGGAGTTTTATTTCTCCAAAGATCTGACCTGTAACTTGACCTGGCAGCATCACCTGCTTTTCTCCTTAGAGATAGATAATGTTTGTTAGTTCTCAGTGCACCTTTAACTAACTTGATTACTGGTAACATCTAACTACAAATAGTCTAATTCTCTCTCCATGTCCCCAGACCTGATGTATGTGCTGTGGATGTTCTTGGTGTCTTTGGCGTGGAACTGGAATGTTTGGTTTATTCCGGTGCGCTGGGCCTTTCCTTACCAGACTCCTGACAATATTTACTACTGGCTACTGGCTGATTATGTATGTGACCTCATTTATATTTTGGACATCACTGTTTTCCAACCACGCCTGCAGTTCGTTCGTGGAGGGGACATTGTGGTGAGTGAACTGTAAAGGTGCAATATGGAACTTTTCTGGTGGAGGGTCTGTCACTTATTTCTCTCCATGGAAATATTATTGCTTTACCTGGAATGTTTGACAATATTACATTAAACTTACCAATGTTGCATCCATTTTTTCAATCACACATGTTTGTATTGTTTTATCTGTTTATACTTAATGTGAGCAGACTTGCCTCTCTGCAGATCTGTCCTGTAACTTCACCTCGTAGCATCATCTGCTTGTGTCCATGGAGACAGATTAGTTTAATTCCATACTGTGATACATGCCAGGCAATACTAAAACAATAATATCTCTATGGAGAAAAACAGGTGGTAGACACTCTACCTTTAATGTTGAAAATTCACATATCAAATGTCAAAATAATAAGCCAGCCATGACACTTTCTTTCCATGTAGTGTGACAAAACAGAGATGAGGAAGAATTATATGAAAACAAAGCACTTCAAGGTAAATTATCATAAACTCCCAATTATAACTAAAACTGCTTGCACATATATTATACATACATATATTTATAACATGTAATTTCTCTTCCATTTCAGTTGGATGTGATTAGTCTGGTACCATTGGAGCTTTTCTATTTTAAAACTGGGATCAACCCTCTGCTTCGGTTGCCCAGGTTGCTTAAGGTGTGACTCTACAAATCACTGTTGGGACCTGACCTGATGCACTTTAAACATGCCGACTAAATGTACCCTACAATCTTGAGTCATGACTTTACTTTTCTTATTTTTCAATTTCTCTTTTTCAGATCAACTCATTTTTTGTATTCAATGAGCGCCTTGAGGCAATTTTAACCAAAGCTTACATCTATAGGTCAGTTGTAATAATAATGTTATTTTCTCAGTGTCCTCAACAAATACTAGTATATTGACATTAAAATGCTTATGTTTTGTTCAGGGTAATTCGTACCACAACTTATCTTCTTTACTGTCTCCACTTTAATGCCTGCCTCTATTACTGGGGCTCAGCTTTCAAAGGACTTGGATCAACCAAGTGGGTCTACAATGGCGAAGGAAACAGGTGGGTTACTTGGTTGGTTGGATAATACTGTATTTTTACATTGTATTTACATCTAATCAGTTGTAGCGATCATGTTTAATGCAATTTCAATCTAATGTTGTTTTAAACTAACGTGTTGGTTTTTCCAGCTACATTCGCTGCTACTACTTTGCTGTAAAGACCTTGATCACCATTGGAGGTCTTCCAGATCCCACCACCCTCTTTGAGATTATCTTCCAACTCATTAATTACTTTGTTGGGGTTTTTGCATTCTCTATAATGATAGGGCAAGTAAGTACAACAGTGTTACTCTGGATATTTTTTTTTGATAAGTGGAAGGTTTATCAATTTTTAATATGAATTTGAATCCTTAATTTGTTTCAGATGCGTGATGTAGTTGGTGCAGCCACAGCTAGTCAGACGTACTACCGCACCTGTATGGACAACACAATCAAATACATGTCATCCTATCGCATCCCAAAGGATGTTCAGAACCGTGTCAAAACCTGGTACAACTATACCTGGCAGTCACAAGGCATGCTCGGTGAGAACAATTTGTTTTATTTCATGTGGTATTATGTGCATTTTGATTTATTTCAGTTAAGAGAATGTGTGATTATTTAAGTTTTAAATCATTTAGCAGTCTCTATGAGTAGAATATTTTTTCTGCTTGTATGCTTATTTGCAAATTGTGCTCAAGTTTATATTGCTAACAACTTTCCAGTAAATCAGTCTATTTTCCATTAGATGAGCAGGAGCTACTGACCCAGCTGCCTGATAAAATGCGGATGGATATTGCTATAGATGTGAACTACTCTATTGTGAGCAAAGTTCCACTTTTTCAGGTATGGAAAACTAAATGTGCGCTAAATATATGCAGTACTGCAGTTGTAAAAAGTGTTTTCTTTCAATTTTCTTTCATTTATCTTTTGATATGGTTTTCCCTTTTATGGTCAACAGGGTTGTGACAGACAGATGATCTTTGACATGCTGAAAAGTTTGCGCTCTGTAGTCTACCTTCCAGGAGATTATGTCTGCAAAAAGGTATCTTAATACTTACATTTTACATATATTTTTATATTGCCTATTCTAGCCAAATGCACATTATTTATGGACCCAGTTTCTTGTTTAGGGAGAAGTGGGCCGAGAGATGTACATTATAAAAGCAGGAGAAGTTCAAGTGGTTGGAGGACCTGATGGAAAGACAGTGTTTGTTACTCTCAGAGCAGGGTCTGTCTTTGGGGAAATCAGGTAGTTAATAAATAGTCATAACACATGTTGTCAAAGCCACAAAATGTTTATTTACATCAAAAATCTAATCTAATCTGCCTGTCAGTTTGCTTGCAGTTGGTGGGGGAAACCGGCGCACGGCCAACGTGATTGCTCATGGATTTGCCAATCTCTTTATCCTGGACAAGCGAGATCTCAATGAAATCCTGGTTCACTATCCTGAGTCTAAGAAACTGCTCCGCAAGAAGGCCAGGTTAGACAATAGATACATGGTGGCTTTACATTTCTGTATTCCTATTCAATAACAAAGGCTTCATTTTTAAATATCAGGAAAATGCTTAACAAAGGCAAGAAACCTGAGCCTAAAGAAGAGCCCAAGGAGCACTCACAAGTCCTCGCTGCTCCGGTTCGAGCTGAGACACCCAAATTATTAAGAGCAGCTCTGGAGATGACAGAGCGATCCACGGGACTCAGAGGAGCTCTGGCTAAAGTAAAGGAAAAGACAAACAAGTCCAGCATCTCATTACAGGTAAGACATTAGACATTATCACAGAGGTCACAGAGTAAGAAGTTATGCTGTCTCCTTTTATTCTAGCCATCCATAGCCTCCACCAACCCCACTCCATCACCTGCCTTCAGCTCTGCTGTTGATAGAGACATAGACACCCCATCGCCCCTCTCTAGCAGCTGTGCTTCTCGTCTGGACATGCCCTCTCTGTTGTCCCACAACCCGCAAAGTCATGGAGATGGGCAGCACATGGAAGCAAAGAGCAAGGAGGGAGGAGACGAGGTGGAGGACACTCAACAAAAACAATGAGGAAGGCGTCACAGTGTTTTTCTTCATAGCATGGTCAACTGAAGGTTATACAAAAAAACACGTTTAGGACCATTTTTTACAATGACCCATTATCTTCCAGTTTGGTCTGTTTTTGCTGTTGTTGAATCTTTAACGTTTACAACTTCTGTTGCTAGAAGACATAAAGCCTTATATTTTTGTTTTATTGTTTGCACAATTGCAAAAAAGTTATTTTTTTGTTTTGTACATAGATTTTGTATTTATATTTTAAAAATATATATTTTAGCCAACAGAATTTATTTATGGGCAGGGCAGATTATAGGAAACTATATAATGAGATGAATTCTGCAAAAGCCCATATGAGCTGCAGTTTTACCAATTAGCTGTATGAAAATGCAAGATTTTTAGTCTTTATTGAGATGTTGTAAATGCCTCTGCAAGATTTGTATCATGTTTGTGTAAGCTACATTTTCTGTATTGCAAAACAATGTTCTTAATGAGCATTATGTATTTACATTGAAAATGTATATTCTTTAAAACCAGCTAATCTTACTGCCAGACTATGAGTCAGATAGAGGGATGTATGAGAACTTGGTGAATGATCATTGTATTGAAAAAGAAAGCAAGAATGACAGAATTAATGTGTATAAATTGTTTACTACTCTTATTGTAGTTACTTTGTATGTAATAATAATGTAATAAATGTGGATGTGAGTGGTATTGTACCAATTATGGTGTTGGAAAATATACATTTCACGAAACATTTGAATGCCTTCACAGTAGAAAAACAAACTTTATAAAATACACAATCAGCTCTCAGGAGGTGGTGGAGCGGCCTGGCGCACTGCTTTGGTCAGAGCTTGCTGGATGACAGGATACAATTTATAGCATCCCTCAATGCAGGTGCGGACCCCAGCTGTCAAAGTCTCTTCAGTCATTTCTCCATCAGACTGCAGTCCAGAGATCTGATTCAGACTGGGGAGGAAGGCAACAGTGAGGCCA